>CDFA01017658.1:0-13713 GCA_000826305.1 Acanthamoeba healyi
CATTACCACCGTGCGCTGGTGGCATTACCACCATCTGGATTAAAATCGTTCGGAACAAACCTTTGAGCGTGAGAGGACAGGGGTTTGTGGTGGTGGCGAGCTCGCACACTTAAAGCTGCGTCCAGTTCACATTCTGGCCTGGGGCGCGACGCGTGATGGAGGGCGCCATCTGATGCTCCAGCCACAGCGTGCGGAGCTGTTCATACCGAGCCACGTCCAAGTAAAGGGGCCGGCCACGCTTGAGGCCCACATCCTGCAAGAGAGAGAGAGAGAGAGAGACCCCACACGGCCCGCGGAGTGAGGAGGGTGGCCGACCACTACACGCGGGTGGTGGGCAAGGCGTACCTCTTCCTTGTGTTCATCGAGGTAGAGAGAACCCATGAGGCACCCGTGTTCTGACTGACTCTGGAGCAGCAGGGTGATTGTCTGGCGTGCCAGTAGGAAGACGCCCTCTCCTCCGGCACAACTCAACGCATGCTGGCGTGGGGGGGGGGGCAGAATAACGTTACTGCTGACCACAGAGGCAATAGGTTTGGGACGTGCAGTGGTGTACCGAGTTGCATTCGCCGGGTTTGTCCTTGGGCGCGCAGCACGTTGACCCCACGCACACCTGTATTACGTGCAGTTAGAGAAGCGCGGTTAGTCCAGATGCAGTTTGTGGCGAGTAGAGGTTCATGTAATAAAACAGTAGGGGAGGAATACGAGGCGGCTGCACAGAAGGCAAAGACCCGGTTGACGCGGTACTTGCCCGCACGTGGGGCATATGGCCTCCGCCGGAGCGCGAAAGAACACCAGGTCCTGGTGGTCCACCATCCCTCATGCATTAACCCAATGCACATTCTCAACCCATCAAGGACAGCAAGCGTACCTGATAGAGATAAGGGAGGGCCTTCCGCTCAAAGTGGAAGGGTAGGTCGGGCGCCACCAGCAGGGCTGTGCTCAGCCTGCAACGAACAAATGCCCTATAAGGTCAGTGAGAAAGAAAGCAGTAGTAGATTTGGCTGGGTTAGTGACAAGAGGTACGCGTTGTGCGAGGTCGAGGTAAACAGCTGATGGAGCCAACGCTGCACAAGCTCTGACTCAGAGGATCCCAGAATAGGGAAAGCGCCTCCGCCTCCTGCCCCCAGAGAGGCTAACAGAGCCTCCAGCTCTGTTCACACACACACACACACACACACTATAAGCTACGTGCCGCAAGCAAACCGCAGGCGAAGATGAGGAGTGAACAACCTTGGCGCGGCTGGCACGGCTGGAGGACTGGGGCAGGCAAACCTCCGCACACGTGGAGGAACATCACCACGCGACGAGCGAACGGAAGCAAGAGGTGCACCAGCTCCTCCACGAACCTATCAGATCCCCTCCCACACAACGAACAGAAAGTAACGCGTTAGCGATGTTGTTGGCCACCGAGGAGAGGAGAGGGGGAAAGGGGGACGGATATCGATCACACGCACCGATTCCACTGAGCAGAAGTCCAGTTAGCGTGAGCAAGGCGTAGGGCGCCGTTTGATGCGTCGGCGATGCGGTCGAGGAGATGCTCCAACGAGCCCTTAGCGTCCTGTGGCTCTACGGGCATTGTTTGCTCGCCTTCGTCCTCTGCCAACGTGCCAGCGTCAGCATGCTGAAGTGCGAGCAGGAAGCGATATACACGTGCTGGCTGTTTACCGAGGCCCTTATTATTCGAGTACGTGGCGGCGAGGGTGACAGTGGCCTGGGTCAGTGTGGCCACATAGAGCAGACGCGCCCATCGCAGGCATTCCACTTGTGGTTCTTCGCTCTCCTGTCCTCCCAGTGACGCCGTTACCTCACGCGTCAGACGACAAGATGCACAGGAGCCGCTGTGAGTTGCGAGAGTGGAGAGGGAGCAGGTTTGGTTGTGTACCAGAGCAGGACGGCGCAGAAGGAGTTCGAGGTAGTAGCGGCGCACAAAGTGGGCGAAAGTGTCGCCTCGCAGAAAAGCTACACCGTCACGCTCCTCCGCATCGTCGGTGTCATCAGGAGCGGTGAGGGCAAGAGAACGGCGCATGAGGCGGTCGGCCCTCCGGAGTCTCAAAGGATCGCGGCGCAGCAGGGTATGGCCGTAGGCGAGAAGGGCGCGGTTCACTGTGCGCAGGGTGATACCTCGCCGTTCTTCAGTTAACTTGACGAGCGCGCTCCAGCCTCCAACAGTGCCCAACACCGGATCCTGGTGCATGTGACGTTGAAGCGACATAATCCCGTTGTGAGTGACTCGCGACGTTGGAAGCAGCGAGTAGTGTGCAAACAAGCTCAGTACGGTGCGAGTGGCGAGCTCGAGGGCGGAAGTCATGCAGGCAGCGAGAGACCACAGATGAGGCTCGAACTCGGCTGGTGTGAGATCCACCGTCTCCACCTTGACGTTGTGCTGATGTTCGTTGAACGTTATGTGAGTACGAGGCCCGCGCATAGTGCCTGTTAGAAGGGGGCTGTATCACCTGTGCGCAATAGACTCGGGCGGCCAAGTCGTGCAAGGTGGCCCGCAGAGCCTCTTCGTCCACATCTTGCTTCTCTTCGTCCATGCTATCTATGGTGGCCGTCTCTCCCTCCACTAAAGTCGATGGGTGAGCCACAGCGCGAGCCACCCATGCTTCCCACTCGCTCTCGCTAGCCGAAGTGGCTGTCGGCGAGGGGAAGGAAGTGGTCGCGGAGGAAGTGAGATGCGGCAGCAACGCATTTGCCAGCGAACGGCACAGCGGACACCGAAACGCGCCCTGCAGCAGTTGTGGCCACCCTCCCGGTCAGAGATCCAGAGGGGAGATACTCACTGAGGCCAGAGGAGAGGGAGGGGAGGTCAGTGCCTGGGCGAGGGCGGAGCGGGTGAGCATGGGATCAACGGTGAGGCGGCCGAGTGCTGAATCGCGCGCTACGGAGAGACTGTACTTATGGCGGCATTCGGGGTGCATGAGGTGCCCGCACGAATTCACCACGACACCTCCGCTTCCCTCTACCTCTCGCTCCAGCTCTGCACGCCACCTACGCGCTCGTGCGCTCTTCTCGGCGGCCTGCTTTGCTTGGCGAGTCTCCTCGTCATCGTTGTCTTCGTCCTCATCCACGACGCGATCGTCGACAGGGTCTGGTACCGAGGCGGTTGCTCCAGAGGCGACCACCGGTGACGTCTCCATCTCTGTTTCTTGATCGCCCACGGCTTTGTCTTTACCTGGGAACGGCGAAAGTTGTCTCTAAGTGCCGTTGGCATGAAGGGCGAGAGGACAAGAAGACGCGGTATACCTTTGTCTTCGGTCAAGGAGGAAGGCCGGAGGAAGCTATCAAGGAGGCGGAAGTGAGGGGCGTACAGCTTGCCCAGGTGCTGCCGCTTGGCCACGGGGAGCACGTGGGAGTGTTGCACCAGTGCCACGTAGCCCAGGCACTTGTCTGGCTGTGCTTCCTCCTGCACATGGTGGGTGAACTGTAGGTTAGAGATGAACCTCACAGACTAGTCGCAAAGCTGGAAGAGAGGAAGATACCTTGCACAGGACACAGACAAGGTCGGAGGAGGTGGTCTGGTTTAGCGACTCAGAGCTCTCCGCGCCAGCGACACCAACAATCGATGCAACAGGCACCCCCGTATCGGCTTCCTGTTCGCCCTCTTCATCGGCACTGCCCTGCTTGGTGGTCTCGATGAACTCCTTCTGTTTGGCCGCAAACTTGGCGAGGATGGCCTGCTGCCGGGCCTTATTCTCCTCCAGGCGCCGCTTGCGGATGGCTTCCTTCTGAGCAGCCTCTTCCTTGGCTCGCTGCTCTTCGTCGAGTAGAGCCGTGAGCTGGCTCAAGGCCGCCTGCACTCGAGGCCCGCCGTGGGTTTCCACCAGAGACACCACTTGGGTGAGCGCGTCCCGGTACTCCGCCAGGTCGTCGCTGTCTTGTGCTCGTAACTGGGCGGTTGGTTAGTGGCAGTAATCGTCAGATGGATGATCGGTGGCGGGTGGGGAGGACGAGAGGCTTGTCTACACACCTGGAGGAGGAGGAGGAGCACACTCTCCTTAGCCGGTTGATCTTCTTGTTCCAGCTGACGAGCGAGCACGAACTGCTGGCACATGTTTACGGCCGGATCAGAACTCGTAAAGTGCACATCAAACAGGCTCGACACCTCGCGCGCCTCTCCTCCCTCCTCCATGGCCTCTGTGCCGCCGACACATGTAAACAAAACATCGTCAGTTGGTCTGCAGGCTTTTCATAACAGTGTGCGACATGCGCGCGAGGAAGAGGACAAGGATGGCATGGCACCGTGGGTAGGCGATGGTGAATGAGCTGCATGAAACTGGAGGATAAGCTTGAGGAGAGTAAGGGTGGGGTGCAACAGCGCAATGTCGCCCAACGGACTTGCCTACATGCATCAGCACATGGCATCAATACAGTCATCACACGGCCCACGACGAGTAAGTGAGAAGGAACACCAGCACCAAAACGAACGAATGTGCGGAATAAAGAGTCAGCCGTACGGGGGCATCGGAGTTGCGAACAGCACGGATGTGGTGGAGGATGGAAAAGAGGACGGCCATGAGGGTGTGCGAGTAGGCGATGCTTGCTACGCCCTCCCTGATAACTTCGGGCACTGCGCGCAGGTCGGGCAGCGCCACTCCCGAAATCTGTGTGGCATTTTGGTCAAGGAGAACATGGGGATGAGGGCGGGAAGGGTTGCATCTGCAGCTGAGAGCAGGCGACGCACGTGAGAGGGGCGAAGTTTCTTCGCAGTGACGTGGTAGAACTCGAGGGCAGCCTGCTGCTCCTGGCGGGTGTAGTGGAGGTAATAGGGGTCGAACAATCCTAGGCAGGCTGGCTTGAGCGTGAACGTGCCCGTCGGGTGTGATGCTCCTGATGGCGGTGTGAAGTCTGCTGTCTGCACAACACGGTGAGGCCTCAGACATGGAACAGGCAAGGGAAGGAGGTCGTACCTGGCCCATGACTTGCTCAAGAAGGGTTTGAATGCGGACGTGCGGAAAGTAGCCGTGGCGGTGCTTGAGCATGCGCTCCCCCACTGCCTTGACAACTTGGCTGTGGGTCTTGGGACCGCACATTAGTTCGTGCACTACGGTTCTGCACACGATGCAATTTGACCATATGAGCGTTCATCATCATCATCACATAAATCGTCAAGTTGGTCGCGGTGAGTTCCGGCACTTACCGAATGATGAAGTCCTCCATGTGGACGCGGTGGTGTTCGTCCTTCCAGCTCTTGTCAGCAGCAGGAGGCAGTGGCGGCCCCACGATGGTCCGATCATTGATGAGGTTAATTGCCAGGCGGAGGAAGTCTTCGGCCAGGCCCTGTTTGTGCTTGCCCTCGAGACGGTCACTGCCGTCTCCTTGCTGAGCAGTCGAAGCCCAGTCAAAGTAGCGAGAGAGTGCAAAGCGGTGTAGCAGGATGGGCACTAGCATGTCGGTTGTAGGTTCCGGCAGCCCATAGCGGAGGAGGGTCGCCACCACTTGCAGCATCGCCACATCGGCGTTCAGCAGGCCTTCCGCCTCGACCTGCCATAGGTGAACGCTCAGCGTCGGGCCATACCTAGGCGAGGGACAGCGACGCACGCGTACCTGAGTAGCATAAATGGAGGCTGCTTGCATCAGGCCGTAGCCGTTGCGCACCCAGGCGCCGCTGTTGATCTGTGATGCCAGTACTTGGATACGCAGTGGAGCCTCGAGCAGCGATAGCGCCAAGCCCACCAACTCATGTCGAGCGCTGCCAAGCCACCACACGTCAAATCTTGTGAGTCAGGTGTGGCAGTGAGTAAGCCATCAGCGTGCGAGCAACGTACGTATCAGGGAAGAAGGTCGGAAGGGGAGCGCGCCACACGAGAGAGGCAGCAAGGAGGAGGCGCGTGAGGAGGCGGTGAAGAGGTATATGGAAGGATACACTCGAGTGTTGATGCACATCGTAGTCAGCCACGCAGTACCGCCCTTCGTCCCATGGCAGGGTCATCAGCCGACCAGTTCCGGCTGGCTTGCCGGCTTTCTCGGTGCCACCCTCGTCCTCATTCTCCTCGACGTCAGTGCCCTGTGCGACATGTGAGCACCACCTTGTACGAACGAGAGCGCATGCTTATGTATGCGCACATACGCTCACAAACTACCCTGGGGCAGTACCTCGTCGGCCTGAGCAGCGCCAGGGGCAACTTCGAGGCTGACCTGGCCTTCAGGAGAGAAGTGATAGCGGAGGGGAACAGCAGCCAAGATGGTGTCGAGGCACCGACGAAGCGCGGTCTGGGCATGGGCCAGTGCATCGGGATGGGAGATCATGTCCTCGCTCAGAACCTCCACCCCGTCGGCCACCTGCTCAGTTACCGCCTCGATCATCTCGATTTCTTCACGATTGAACAATCATAACACGTCTGGAAGTCAGCAAACCATGGTGCACAAGCGCTTAGGTGTACGCGTACCCAGAGTGAAAGAGTGGATCCAGGTGTTTTGTTCAAGGGGGACGTGTGACTGGACGCGACGACGAGGCGTGGGGTCCATATCCTGCAAGAGATCCCACAGACGGAGGAACCGGTCGAGAGTGGCAAACCCGCCTGACACAAGAGGCTGCACCACAGCAGGCACCGCTGTCACTGCGCGCAGGTCGTAACATAGAACCCAAAACAGCCGCTTCCTTAGCACGACCGATTGAGGGTCGATATCCTTGCTGACCATCCGCTCCTCTGCGTCATCAGCGTGCTGGGGTGCCTCCTGACAACGTCACGCCAAGTGAGTGTCCCAAACAACATTGACGACCAACAAACAACAGCAAACAAGGCGTACGAACCAGGAACGCGGAGCGCAGAACTTTGTAGGCAGTGTTGACGAGCATGTCGAACAGTCCAGCGTTGTGAACCAGATGGGGGATGAGATGCGGGTGGAAGAACTGGGTTGACATGGTCAACACCGTCTCGTACTTGGACTTGAGATTCTTGGTTTTCTCCTCTGTCCCACAGCATCAAAAGAGAGAGCTGTTAGCTGCTGCCGAGGCCACTCCACACTGCCAAGGGAGGCGGGATGCAGAGCTGGCTTAGGGAGGCGGAATGTCCACACCGATGTAGACGTCAACCAAGAACGGGTAGGCGTTGACGTAGTAGATGGAGAACTGCATCTTGTACTGCGTGTCACCGATGAGCGTGAAGAACCACTCTCGCATCTGCGTGCCGGTTTGTGTGCATGGGCAGAGAGTTAGCCATTCATACACGCGGTGCAATGGAGCGGGCAAAGAGAGAGAGAGAGGACAAGACACCTCTTGCTGCAGGGGGTCGGGCAAGAGGTGGTCCATGAGTAGGAGCTGGATAACGAGCTTGTGAGCAACCGAAGCCTCGGGGGCAGGAGACGGGCAGTCCACTCCGCCAGTCAAGAGAGGGGCCTCGTCGACGGCGAGACAGAGCAGCCTCCGCAAAGGGTCGCCAAAGAATTCGACCACATGGTGCAGCCAGTTGAGCAGAAGCCCACACTGCACGGCCCCTTGGCCCGCCTGCTCGGCAATTGCTCGCACTTCTTCGTTGCTGCGTCATATGACGCGTACACACACACACCAAAGGCATGTGAGGGCAAGTGGGGAGAGGGGAGAGCAGAGAGCAGAGAGCAGAGAGCAATGAATGGCGACGGCGCACGTGATTGGCTGTGAGTTGGGAGGTATCAAGTGGCGAAGGGGGAGCGGCGCGGAGACAGGAGTAAGACGAGCGCGAAGGCGAGAGACGCGAAGGAGTGTCTCACTGAGCAGCCGCACTATGGCCTGCAGTGTAGCGCGAGCGGCAGTGCGCTGGCGAGGCGTGAGCAGCTCCGACGGGTCGCTGCCCGAGCTGCCCACATGTCGATGACAATTGCCTTCTGGTCGCCAGGCCAATGGGTCACCACAATCACCTGCAAGCCACGTGCATCATCACGACAAACGCGTCAGGTCCTCAGCCTGCCTCACCAGGCGTTGGCAAAGGCAAAGCATGTATGGGCATACAGCAGCCACCGGCCACTTGGATCAGCAGATCTGCACGCACGCCCCCCCCCCCACAGACCACGGCACCAAAACGCGCACAGGGGCGTCAGCGCACAAGAGAGACGCCTGGACAGCTCTGTTGAGTTGGAAATACGTACAATCGTGCCCCTTGTGGTCGCCCTCTTGAAAGCACTCGACGCACACCGCGCTGGTGACAAGAAGGTGCACACATAAAGAGAGAACACGAGCGAGCGAGCGAGCAAGCAAAGATATGATGATGAGACCAGGCAAGGACCGAGCTGGCGAGCAACGGCCGTGAAGAGAAGCGAAGCGAAGCGAAGAGGTTGAGGGGGGGGTCTCAAAGGTGCGCACCAGGGCTCGTCGTAACCGCAGTTGCGGCACTTGTAGGCCATGTCGCCGTTCTTCCACAGCTTGCCACACACGTTGGACTTGCCCGCACGCCTCTGCTCCACATCCCGCTTCACCTCGGCTGGCGAGCCTTCGCCTGTGCCGCCAGCAGGTCAGACAGTGCGCGAGACGAGGTATGCATTGGAGGGGGGAGGGGGTAGAGGCTGCAGGACGGACCGCCACAGATAATCCAAAGACAGGTCTTGAGGGCATCTCGGGTGGCGCCTGGGTGCGACTGCAGGTAGTCGTGCACAACTTCTTCGATGCGCTCGGGATGGTCGCCAAAGTAACGCGAAACCGTGGCATGGTCTGCCCCAAAGATTTGCTCCCCCGACAGCTCCTCCATCTCTCTTGTCTCGGGGCCAGTAGTTCGTGTGCGCTTGCTGCTGTTGCGAGTATTTCTTTTAGTGAAATTTTATCATTGTCAAAAATTGCCTTGCTATTCCCCAAAATTAGGGAGAAGCCACAAAGAAAAAGAAAAGAAAATGAAACGCGGTGTGCATAAAGCTCCACACAGCACGCGAGACACTGCCTACACTGCCTCCTTGCATCGTCCTCCTCACACCTCCGGTTAGTACGGAGCACCAGGTGTTGTGAGCAGGGGTCATTACTTCGACTTCTACATGTAGTGCGGCTTTGCCTCATTGAATTCACATCGTTCCTGCTGGGGGGGGGCACGAAATCAAGCTCCCCTGATCCTCAGGAGTAAATTTGACACCCGTGGTCGAAGGTGGTCCACCCCGGCCCTTACGAGATCGGAAACACGCGATCGCTCATGCATTTCCAATGGGGCCTGCGCGCCTACCTGCAATTCCTGTCTCAAGTGTTGTCGACCTAATTAATTAGGTTTACCAAAAACGCTTCTTATGTCCCGCCCTATTTAGGGAGGGCTGCGTCTGTTCGAAAGTTAGGTCGGAACGCGTTGGTAACTCTCACCCCCCCCCCAAACCAACCGAAACGCCAACACCAACGCTCTACGCTGAGTGTTTTTAGCCACCCTGTCTCTTCCCAACATGTTGCGTTAGTGAGTTATCGATAGTCTCACGCCCACCGCAGAGCCTCAACGCAAACGTTGTGTGGCCGTGTGTTAGTTATTGACAGCTGGAAGCTTGTGCGACACGCCTGGGTGAGCGGCTCACTCTCCACCAGCAAAACGAACAAAAGAAGAGGCGAATGCTACGCCGTGCTGCAACGCGCCTTACCCATGCCACGAAGACCGCATTATTGGAAAAAGACAGGAAAACATTTTCTCTCCTTGATCCACCAATGCCAGGCGGCGTTCCGTCGGCAACACCAATCAAAATATCTCCATAAAACACATTTTGGCGGTGTTTTCTTTGCGCGGTATTTTAGGACCCCTTTTTTCGCGGATGGGTTGGGCTGTCTCTCACTTCCTCCTCGCCACCTGCACCCCCAAGGCGTGTGGCTCCACCTCCGCCCCTGTCCCCCTTGCCTCGCTGCTCTCTTGGTCGTGCCCAGCATTGGGCAGGGTGCGTTGTTCGCAAAGGCGGGAGCAGGAAAGGGGAAGTCACACACACGCGAGTGCGCAGGCCCAATCCCTTGAGCCGAATTCGTTCACTTCAAGCTCGAGATACGAAACACACATTACCTGCCCCCCCTCCCTGCGGACCCGCAGCTTGAGAGAGGAAGGCGCGACGCCTGTCTTCCCTCGAATGCACCGGCCCCACCCCAGCGCAGGCGCCTCTTTCGATGCAGCAGGCCAGCTGCATTATGATCGCATTCATCTCCACAGCAATGACGCAGAGCACGACCTCGATTCGGCTCTCGACGACCCTCACGACGACGAGGACCGCATGTGCTTTGACGCTGGCGGCCCTGCCAGCGGCAGTCGGAAGGAGGCGGGGGGCCCATCGTCGTCATCATCGTCATCGCTGGAGGAAATGTCGGCAATCGGCGGGGCCTTCCCCATGGACGACGACTTTGCCTCGGCGCATTCGTCGTCCTCTTCGTTCGACCTGGGCTACCCCAACTTCGCCTTTGGCTCCTCCCAGGCGGTGCCCAGCTCGACCCTCGAGGACGACGCTACTTCTTCGGTCATCATCGATCATCTCCCCCAATTCTCGACATCTTCCCCCACCACGCTGCCCTCCTCCTCGTCGTCGTCCTCGTATCGACGCCCCGTCTCCATTGGTAGCAGCGACCAAGCCCAGCCACTTCCAGGGACAAGTAGTACTACTACTACTACGACTACGACTACCGCTACTGCCAATCGCGCCAATGCCGAGCAGAGATGGGGGGAGGCCGCGCTTCAGGGAAGCAGCGACGACGACCACGACGACCACGAGGCCAAGGAGATTATCGATCGCCTCTACGTGGCGGCCAGTGCCAGTACCTGCCCATCTCCAGCCTGGTTCAAGCGACATGGATGCGGCAGCATCTTGCGTGTGGCCGCGGCGTCTGTCAGCACAACAGCAGCTGCAGCTTCGCCCGGACCCGGCGAGCAGGCGGAGAGCACCCAGCTCCTCGAGGACGGGTCGCGCATCTCCTCTCGCACCGTGGTGGTGGTGCTGCCGCCGCCCCGCATGGACCGGAGCGGAGAGAGGGCCAGCACGTCCAGCCTGGAAGAGTCATCATCATCATCGCTCAGGAACGCTGCGGACGTGGTGCGCAAGGCCCTTGAGTCGAGGTCGTCCGTGCTTCTCCATGGTGATGGTGGTGGAGCAGCTGCCGGCGATGAGAGTGAGTCAGTCGAGGGCGAGGGCGAGGGCGAGGGCGAGGGGCGAGAGGTGGTGGCAGCAACGGCCATGGCTTACCTGGTGCTCGGCGCCAAGCTTTCGCTGCGCGTGGCGGTGGAGCAGCTCGTCAGCGTCCTCGGGGCCAACACCGTGCAGCGCATGGCCGATGGCTTCAAACGCCAGCTCATGGCTATCGAGAGCCAGGTGCGCCCTCCCTCCTACGACTTCTTCGCGCTGTCGAGACCTGCGACTACAACTGTTCCTGCCTCGACGCCCACGCAGTATAACCTGACGACGGTATATATCCTCACCATCCATTGCTTGCCGTGCTTGACTATGCACGCTAACGTTGGTTTGGCTCCACCCTCCCGCCCCAAAGGCAGCACAACTTCAACCTTCGGCCACGGAGACGATCAAGATTGAACACCGGAACGACTGGTCGCCCAAGGTGCGACTGCTTTTTATCGATACCTTATGAATGCGAGAGTGTTGCGTTGCTAACTGAATGAGCTGCTTTGCATTGCAGGGTTCGACGAACCAGATGGTAGTGCTCAGCTCCAACCATCCCGCGTTGCCCGCTGAATCTTCATCTACCTCCGCCCAGTCTCTACGCCCGCCGATGCCGCAGTACTCTTCTCCTCCTAGCTAGCTCCTCATAGAGGCGAGAGTTGAGTTAATCCAACTCCGTGTGCTCCAGATCCTCATCCCATCAGTCGGGTGCATCGCCAAGTGCCTCCCCCATGCTCTCCCCCCACAGCAGCTCCTCGTCCCAGCCAGCCTCTCCCAACCCCTCTGAAGCGGACAGGTTCGATCGCTCCTCAGTCCACCATTATTCACTCTGGCGTCTGGCGTTTACACTCGTGGCTTTGTGCAGTCCTGAATCCATCGCAGGGAAGAGACCGCGAATGGAGACGAGCGCTAGCAAGGCGCAGCAATCCTCAAAACGGCGTGGGCCCTATCGCTGCGGCCGATGCGGCCAGCCAAAGAGAGGCCATCAGTGCCCTGAGAGCAGCAAAGGTGCGCGACTCTTCATCTTGCACACCTCTCTGGGGTTAGCTCTGCACTGATGTTGCTGTCCTGACACGGCTGTGCAATTGTAGGCCAAGACGGACCGACGGCGCAATCGCCCGCTGTGTCAACACCCAACACCAGCAGCCTATCCTCGTGTCCGTCTACGCCCGCCGCGCCAGTGATGGTGGTGACAGCAATGCCCGTCAAAGCCGAGCTTCTTCCTCCCGCTTCGCCTCTCCCAAGCGACAACTTCTCGGCCCCGTCTTCGTTCAGTTCGTCTTCGGCCGCTGACAGCATCACCACCGCCGCGACGATTACTTCTTTGCCGTCAGAAGCCACGAAGGAGGCGGCCGCTAGCTGCAGCGGTGACCGAATGGATGTTATCGGCGGCGTTACCACTTCATCTACTGCCCTGCCAGTGGCCTCGTCGCCGCCGCGTCCATCACCGGCGTCACCCTCCTACCAGGAATTGATGCGCATGGTGGTGGAACTCACCAAAGAGCGCAACTACTACCGCAACTGCTACCACACGCTCGTGAACAGCGACCAGACGTCGCTGGATGGGGAGTTGCTCAAGATCCCATTCCAGCAGCGCACAAAGCTGGCCACGCTCCCTTCCAGGCCGTCTTCCTCTGCACCGCCCGACGGCCACCAATCGATGGCCCCTTCTCCCTCGCGATCATCTCTTGCCGAGCCCCAGCATCAGCCGTCGTCATCGCCGTCGAGCATCATCCCTTCGCCCTCTTCGGCGCATTCACCCAACCACCCGCTCCCCAACCAGATCTACGCAAACCGTGCCCACGGCGCTATGATGCGGCCCTCCAGTGCTGGGGACAGCTCGACCTCGGGCTTCGACCCTGCCTACCCCCTCGGCTCGCCTTCTTCATCCCCCTACATGCGTATCAGCGGCGCAGCGGCGCGTGGGATGCCGTCTCCCACAACTGGCCGGTTCGTGGTCCGCTCCGTTCCCGACGCTGCTGGTTTCTATCCGCCCTCGCCCTCGCACCGGACGCGAGAGGTCAACGTCAGCGCGCCGTTCGCCTTTTCCTCCTCCCTGCACTCGCACACTCCTTCTTCCTCCTCCTCCTCTACCACGCACGCTACTATCCCTACTCAGCCCGCCCTGTCCCTCCCATTTGCCAGCCCAGGCAGTGGGGGATTCGAGGATCTTCACGTTCCCAGCCCCTATTCGCACCACCAGAGCCAGCAGCACTCGCACCACCACAGCCACAGCCACCACTATCAGCAGCAACAGCAGCAGCAGCCCCAGCAAGTGCAGCACCCGTCAACCCCGGTGATGTCGTCCCCATCACTCCTCGGTGGGTCGTCCCCGCTCTCGCTAAAGGCTGTTGAGGACATGCTCTGGGACGATTTTACTGCCACGATCACCAACTAATGATCGGCCAGCCTCCGCACCTCGACCCAAGCACGCGCGAGCGATCTAATGCGTCCCTCGACGAGTGCTGGATCAGGAGGAGCAGGAGCGAGTCTTGTTTGCAAGAGAGCGATCGCCGAGCTCATTCTTCCTCCTCCTCCTCCATCGATTTCTCCCTCTTCTTCCTCCCTTCCTCATCTTTCGATCCTTCGAGGCGATCACGACGATGATGACGCGACACAACTCCCCACGGAAGACGTGGGGGCGGCACGACTGTACACGTTACCCTCTCCCGCCAAGGGCAACGCAAACAACAA
>CDFA01017668.1:0-14886 GCA_000826305.1 Acanthamoeba healyi
GTAGTCGAGGGTGATGTCGTCGCCCTGGCCGCGGCAGCAGTGCAGGTCCCACTTGGCGCCGACGTGCCCCATGGCCGCCGCGCGTTGAAGGAGGTGGACCGCACAGCGCGGGTTGCGCTGGAGTTCCATCCCGCCCTCGCGACCCAGGAGCATGCGCTTGCCCATGTCGTACAGAAACTCGGCCTCGTCCGCTTCACCGTCGCCTGGGATCCAGATGCCGTCAACGACCGCTGTCGTTGTTGCGATGCTGGCGTCGCTGTGTGTGTTGGTGGTGGTGGTGGTGGCAGCAGCGGGTTGTCTCCTCAAGAGCGCACGCAGGAAGTTGTGGCCGCGTGACAAAGGTGCAGGAGCGGGGTGAGGGGCGGCTCGGGAGAGGTCAGCCTTGAGCGGGCCGTCGACGAAGCGTCTGACCTCAGCCGCGAGCGCTTCGTACTCCTCGTCCTCGTGCAGTCGGTCCTCGGTCGACGTTAGGCTGCCGCGTCGTGCCCACAGAGGCAGGCGGGGCATGATGTCCGCATACACCCCGTTCTCCTCCTCCTCTACCATTCCTACTGCGCCATGTCTTCTTCCTGCGTGTCTCGCAGTCGATCCTTTCTGTCCCATTCTCTTCTCTCCTTGGTATATGTGCTGTTGGCTGTGTGCAGCTGTGTTGTTGTTGTTGTTGGGGTCGTGAAGAAGAAGAAGACGAACGGGGAGAAGATAAGGCCTCGACCGGAGCGCGCCAAAACTTGCCAACCTCAAAGCGCGCGTTGACACCGGGCCGAGCGAAGCGGTGTGTGTGTCAAAACTTGGCGCTAGGGCGCGGGTGCCGAGCTGACAGACGCGGACACTGTCGCCGAAGGCGAGAGACGAAGGTAGAGAGAAAGGAAAAAACCAAAACTGACTTTTTTTGGCACCGCTGCGCGTGTTTCCTTCGCTGTGCGACTCCGTTGCTATGCCATTGGCGTAGCTCTTCAATTACCCGAGAGATAATTAGGCTACACGGACACCTCGGAGCCGGCTTTACCGATCGACCGAAACGATTTCGTTTTTCAAAACGCATTGCCAAACTTTTGGTTATCGTTAGTTATTTTGAAGTGAAAAATTTCCAAGCGCGCCAAAGCGAGTTCAGTTTCGTCTTTGCGAGAAAGCGAGAGGAAGATGGACGAAGAGCAGTGTCCCATTTGCTTTCGGGCGTTCGCCATCGAGCTCCTGCCTTCGCACGTCGACGCCTGCTTGAGCGGCGGAGGAGGTGGTAGCCGCGGCGGCAGCCGGCACGCCTCGCCCGCCCACACCAGCGGCACCTACGACGTGCGTCCCATTTATTTATTTATTCCTTTGTTATTCTTTATTAAATTCATTTTCATGTTTAAATAATGTATTTTTATTGCAGGCTGACCTGGAGTTCGCACGGCGACTGCAAGAGGAAGAGGAAGGCGGTCATGGTCACGGAGGCGGCAGCGGCCGTGGGAGCCATCCGGCTTCGCCCGCCCAGCCGACGACCTCGTCCACCGCCGCACCGTCGTCGCCCTTTGACGCCGACCTGGAGTTTGCTCGTCGCCTGCAGCAGGAAGAGGAGGAGAACAACCGGCCTCGCGGAGTGAAATGCGAACTGTGCAGTGAGCTGACGCCCGTCGAGGAACTCTTCATTCTCGACGTATGTACCATACACACACGGATCACCAAGTTCATCTGGCGCACGCGGGCGCCGTGTTGTGTGCGCCTTTGCTGTATAACTGACACCGTGCCATCATCGTCTGCCACAGGAATGCTCGCACAAGTACTGCAAGACCTGTTTGAGGAACTACGTGGTGAAGCAGGTGTGCCAGAGCGTTACCACCATCTGCCCGCTGAAGGAGTGCGGAGCAGCCCTCTCTGTTCGTGACATGAAGGTACTGCGCACTTGAGACGCCACTAGTTATGTGTGGTGCACGTATGAAGCTCACACGCGCGCTCGTGCGTTGGTTAGGAGCTGCTGCCCAACACCAGCAACTTCACGCCCAGCGGCAGCTCGCAACACGCCACCCAGCGCCTGCTCTCCGAGCTGAAGGCGATCATGAAAACCGACCCCGACAAGCAGGTGCGACCCGTTTGCGTGGCGCTCGCGCGCGCAGAACCGCCACCCGTGTGCGCACTAACAATTCGCGTATGCATGGACGTGTGGGCATTGCTGACACCAGGGCTACAGCGTGAAGCCCATCAAGGACAATCTCTACCACTGGGAGGTTCGCTTCTTTGATTTCGACAAGACGGAGCCCTTGGCCGATGACCTGAAGAAGACCAAGGAGAAGGCCATTCTCCTGCACGTCACGTTCCCTCAGACCTACCCGTTCGATCCTCCCTTCATCCGGGTGATCCGTCCTCGTACGTGATCCTTCCATCACTTCCTCATCTGCGCTCGAAACTCACGCCCGCACGCGCGGGACACGGACAGGCTTTGCGTTCAGGACCGGACACGTCACCATCGGTGGGTCCATCTGCACGGAGATGCTCACCCGCTCTGGATGGACGCCTGGTGCGTTAACCTTACCCGATTGTCATCTCCCTGATTGCACCCCGCACGCTTGCTCACTTGCGCGTCCCCCGTCACGTGTGCCTCGCTAGCCAACACGGTCGAGTCTGCGCTGGTGTCCATCCGAGCCAACCTCCTCCTCGGCGGCGCGCGTCTCGATCCCCACAACAAGTCCGACTACTCTGAGGGCGAGGCCAAGGAGGCCTTTGAGCGCATGCGCCAGCAGCACGGCTGGTGATGCTCATCTCTCTTGTGGTGGCCTCTTGGACAAAGAGAAAATCAAAGGAAAGGCCAATTACCACATGCTGACGTCACACAAGGAAATAGAGAAAGAAAAGCGAGACTTGCTGACGTGGCAAAATCGATCACAAGCGTGATCGCAGACCCATCAAGCCTCTGCCTTTGAACTCAACCTTGCTGCTACTGCCGTCGAGATGGGAGTGACCGAGAGCAAGGAGGACCAGAAGCTGCAGGAGATCTGGGCGGTGGTGGATGAGGATTCGGACGAGGAGGACAAATTGAAGAAGAGGAACAAGAACAAGATCAACCAGCCCAACGGGACCACCGCCACCTCTGGGCCCAGCGGGGGCGGGCCACCATCTACGACATCATCGTCCTCTTCGACCTCGGTGCCCACACGGCCCGTTCCGACCGAGTCGCCCTTCCCCGGCATTCGTCTGCGCACCGAGGACGACGGCGATGTGAAGGGGCGCTCTGGTGGTGGAGGAGATGAAGACCAAGCGGCCCCCAGTGCGGCCGCTGCCGCCGCATCCATCGACGACGAGGCCTCCGCCACCCCTGGCCGCGTAGAAGGTGCCCCCCGTCCAAAATGCAGACAAAAATCAAAAATCGATGTGCCCCCCCCCCGACGGCTGCATCGTGCGTGAGAGGCCTCGCTCGAGAGAGTCTGACAGCAGCAGACCAAGCAGGCGGCGAGACTGAGCAAGAGCCGGAGCCAGAGCGTGCAGAGGAAGAGGAGAGAGAAGGCGAAGCTGACGTGGCACCTGCCGAGGAAGAGGACAAGGCAGAGCCCGCCAAGGTATGTTCCCTCCTTCATCAGAGGACGCCTGATGATCGCTGCGCAAGCGGGTCTGGTGCCCTTGTTGTGTTGGGCTAAGCAGAGTGAATGCGGTGTGACGTTGTGGTACGCGCAGGAGGAGGAGCAGGCAGGAGAGGAAGAGTGGGCATCCTTCGCTGGCACGCCTTCCGCCACGACGCCGAGCGCCGAGGCTGAGGAGAGCAGCAAAGAGGTCGTCGAGCCCGAGAATCCGTTCGACGACGATGGCGAACGAGAGGAGAACGCCGCCGCAAGCGAGGCGCCAGCAGCCGTCGAGGCCAAGGTGGAAGAGGCGGAAGAGGAAGAGTTTGAGGAGTTTGATGAGTTTGTCAAGACCGAGGCCACCGAGGCCGCCGGCAATCCGTTTGGCGACGACGCGCAGGAAGCGCCGGCCGCCAAGACCGAAGACGACGATCAGAGCGAGCCCGAACAGCGATCGGTCGAGGCCACCAGCGAGGAGCAGAGGGAAGAAGAGCAGAGCGTGAATGCGGACGAAGCTACGAAGGATGAGAAGGAGGAGGACGACTGGGGCAAGTTCGAGAGCGGTGACGCTGTCGACAGCACGCCCGCTGAGGATGAGTCCACACACACCGAGTCTCAACCCGCTGAAGAGCAGGAGGCGCATCAGGCCGAGGACAGCGTCGAGGCGGTGTCTGAGCCCAGCCACGAAGAGGAAGCGACTACGCCACAGCACATCGAGTCCGAGTTTGAAGAGCCCGAGCCGGTTCATGATGACGACGCCGAAACTGTGGGCGAAGAGCAGCACGAGGAGACGCACGCCGAAGCTGCAGAGGAAGTGACTGAAGGTGGTGAAGAGGCCAAGGAGCACCACAAACAGCAGGAGGAGGGCCACGACGACGAAACCGCCAGCGAAGAAGTCGACATTGCGAGCGACAGCGAGCAGGCCAGCGACGAATAGACCCCAGCCCACCAGCTCGGGTTCTCTCTTCGTTTGGCAGTGATGCGATGACAGTATTTGCGTGTGTGTGTTGTTCAAGGTACGCTCTCTTCTTCCTCCCTCCATCGAGACCTGCGCTAACCTCACACACCCCGCACGCCCGCCTGCACGCGCGCATGTAACGTCACACCAGGTTTTGATTGATGAAAAGAATCCCATAGTAAAGGCGCCGTTGCGTAACACCATCATCATGCTCGAGGCCACCAACAGTGTTTGTGCTCCTCTTGCCTCCGCGCTCGACACAGCTCGCTCCATCGAGGCGTCGCCCATCGCCCATCACCCATCACCCATCACCACCACGGAGTCTCCAAGAGGGCCGAATGCATGACGAGGCTTTCCTTATTCGCGGGGTGCTTGCCTTAAGCGAGACTAACCAACTGAACTCCTTCACTGCGCGATTGTGTCTCGGTGTTTGCGTGCGCGCAGCAACAGAGGAGTGGAGCTGTGTCGCTCCATACGCACGCGCGCGCACACACAGTTGGACTGGAAAGGGAACGTTGGCGCCCCCCTCCCCCACGCCCGCTTCGTCTCTTCGCCTCAAACTGCAACAACTGGCGACCTGGTGGACTGCTCGAAAAGCGAGACAGCTATTGAGCTCGAAACTCGAAGGTCAGCCAACGCAAGGACAAGACCAGATAGATAGACAGACACACAAAGAGAGAGTGAGCGAGAGAGGACTATGACAGAGCATTGAACGCGCTGACCAGCCTCGACGAGAAGGAAGAGAAGAAGGAAACGCACGAAGTGTGGGAGCAGTGGGGCACAGACGAGATTGGGTGACGCAGCAATCGCTGCGCAGCTGTCCAACGCGACATGACATCGCAGCTGAGGAAGCTGGTATCCAAGAAGAAGAAACGGTTCGCGCAGGAGGGCTTTGATCTCGATCTCAGCTGTACGTGCAGCCATCCATCCATCAACCCTCATCCCCCCCCCACTCAACCACACTCACTTAAATCTATCCTCGTCGTCGCCCTCACCTCTTCTTCATATTGTGCCTGTGCCTGTGCCTGTACCTGTGTGCGCGTACGCGTGCGCGCTCTCACTCACTCACTGACTCACTCTCACACCTCATGAACGCACGCGCACTCTCGTTTGCAGACATCACCGACAATATCATCGCCATGGGTATGTGTGTCTGCACTTGCCACCTGTCCTTCCCTTCCGCCTCGCTTGCCACCTTGTGGTGGCGCAGTACATCCGGCTGATCTATCCCACCGTCCACATCAACAAACCAACAAACACAGGCTTTCCATCTGACTCAGTCGGTGGCATGTACAGAAACCCACGCAAGGAAGTCATCCGGTACGTGCAATGCCCCTCCATCCTGACGTGAGCGCTGTGGCACTGTGTGCGTGTGTGTGATGGCCTTGGGCTGTGCCTCATCTCTCCCTCTCTGTCCCTCTTCTCTCTAGCATGTTGGACACCTATCATGCCGATCGCTACAAGGTCTACAATCTGTACGTAGTGTTGTGCACCTGTTAGGTCGCTTGCTGGAGTTTAGTGCCCTGTGTGCGCTAAGGATCAGCATGGGCGTCCTGCTCACTTGCGGCTGGTTGACCGTCGGTGCTGCAGGTGTTCGGAGCGAACGTACAACCACGCCATCTTCTACGGCAGGGTGAGCGATTTCCCAATCGACGACCACAACGTTCCCACCATGCCCATGATCAGTCAGTTCTGCGAGGACGTGGTATCGTCACACTGCCTGCTCTGTGCTGCCGCACGTTGTGCTGTCTCAAGACGCACAGGCTCACTCGCGTGTCTATTTCGTGTGCGTGCATGCGTGCTGCTGTACAGGAACAATGGCTGCAGCAGGAGGACAACGTCATCGCAGTCCACTGCAAGGCGGGCAAAGGCCGTACGGGGATGATGATCTGCTGCTGGCTCATCCACTCCCAGGCATGTTCCACTTCGCGACAAGCCATAGAACTCTTTGGCAAGGAACGAACGAAGGATCGCAAGGTACGACGCGCATGCGCTTGGGAGCATACACGGCACGTAGTCTTGACGTCCGTTCACACACTTCCACCAACCAGGGCGTTACTATACCCAGCCAGCGTCGGTATATTCGGTACTACGAGCTTCTCCTGCAGCACAAGTTGGACCCACGAGACCTTCCACCACCGGGTCAGGTACGACTCACTCGTGGAGGCGGGGGAGTAAGAGGTCCATCATATGCTCACGCAGAATCCACCTCAGATCCCAGTGCTGTTCCTGACCGAAGTGAGGACCAACTCCATACCCACTTATGACAAGAGCGGCGCCAGTACGTGCTGTGCTGTGCTGTGCTGTGCTGTGCTGTGCTGTGCTGTGCTGTGCTGTGCTGTGCTGTGCTAACAATCCCGTTCCCCTACAGACATGCGGATTCTGCTCAGCGATCGCTTGGGCAACGAGCTCTATGCCGATTCTGTACTTAGCCTCCTTTGTCCCTCTCCTCTCGTGGCTCGCTCTCACCCCCCATTGGCGCCCACCAACAGGCGAAGATGAAGGGCGAGAACAAGAGCGCGAGCGGTGGCCTCTACTTTGACTGCCGCAGCTGCCCGCTCAAGGGCGACGTGCGCTTGCTCATCTTCCACAAGTCCACGGTATTGCCCACATCACATCCCTGCTGCGCTGTTTTGCTGCCGTCACGGCAGTGCTCGTTGTTTGTGTCGTGCTGGGGTGTGCGCACTCGCGCATCAAGCTGACCATCCGTCCTGCTCAGAAAATTTTGCAAGTATGGTTCAACACCATGTTCGTGACGCGAACGCAGCTCACCTTTCGCAAGCACGAGATTGACAAGGCCAACAAAGGTTCCCTCTTCCTTCCCTTCCTCCCTTGATTGGCGTATGAGGGCCTAACAGCGACAACACACACGCACGAACGCACGCAGACAAGACACACATTCCGAGCAACTTCACCTTGAGCATGGTCGTCACGCTTCCCATCAAGAATCCCTACTTCGCCGACATCCAGGAGTGCGAGCCTGACAGCGAGACGAGCCAGCCGGCGACTGACGAGGACGATGACGACAACAGCGAAGCCGAGGAGGAGGGCGAAGAGGTCGAAGAGCGAAGCGGAGGTGGAGGTGGAGGCGAAGTCGAAGGTGAAGCAGATCAGAACCAGAACGGCGGCGACAATCGTGGCCGCAGCGCAAAGAGCCCAGTACGCGACAAGAAGAAGGAGAAGAAGAGGAAGAAGAAGGACAAGGAGAAGAACAAGAAGGAGAAGAAGGGCAAGGAGAAGGAGGGTGGCCACGAACACAAGGAAAAGCGACCCAAGTCGCTGATCAAGCGCTTTGGCGGAGGACGCGAGTCGGAAGGCAACGTCAGCACCAAGACGCGCGGAAACGGCGACGCCTCGCCAGCGCAATCCAAGAAGTGGCGACTGTCGCTCGCCAGCCCTGCCAAGGTTCGCCAAGGCCAAGTCCGCGCGCTCATCGCCGCACGTCCCCTCGTCTCTCTCCCTCTCTAAAGCTCACAAACCTCTGCTGCGTGCCGTGTCGCAGGGAGCACAGACGCCCAAGCCGCGCGGACGCAGTTCGAGCATGGCCGACTATGGCTCCGCCGTGCCGGAGGCGGGCGAGTACGCCCTGAGCCAATTGGTCTGCTCCGACGCACTGATGAACGGCATGCCCTACTCCTCATCGACCTCGGACTCGTTGCTGGTCCTCAGAGAGAACAACAAGCTCGACACAAAGATGCGACAGAAGAGCAGATCGGTGGGCACGGGTGAGGACTCGAAGCAGCGGCTGCTTACGTCTAGCGATTCGGATCTGCGGCTGGCGCTCAGCACCACGAGCGACGCCGTGGATCACAGCGGCGGCAGCCTCATCACCGGGCCTGCGACTGCGCGCGAGCCGGGATACGAGAGATATGAGAGAAAGCGCAGAGCCATGGCGAGGCACGACGCCATCGAGAACGGCAGCGCTTCGCCTTCTGGGACGGGTCACTCACACGCGTCGCCAGCGCCCAGCCAGCACCAGCGCTCGCCCATGCACGCCGAATCCACCAACACCTCGTCGTCCCCGCTGGCGGAGCACTCTGAAACGAACAGTGCGCGAGAAGCGGCCGAAGCTGAAGCCGAAGCTGATGGCATGGCGTGGAGCCTTTCTGGCGAGCTGACGGCGTCGGCCGACGAGTTGGAGGGCGACGAGTCGGCGTCCAAGGAGAAGGAGTCGCCCGGCCGGCGCAAGGTCGGCCTGCAAGCTAACCTGCGACGCCTGTCCGTGCGCCTCAACGTGCCCAACATCTTCAGGTTCATCCCTCTCTCTCCCCTCGTTGGTGGCGCTGCGATGATGCCGGGCTAACAGCGATTGGCTCTGCAGCAGTAAGTCGGCAATCGTTAAGCAAGGAGGACGTGACAAGGAAGAGCTCGCGGCTGGCGGAGGGAGCGCCATCCATTCGAGTGCGGGCGGCTCGCACCAGCAGGGCGGAAGTCTCATCGTTACCGGCAGTGCCGGCCAACGCGATGAAGTAAACAAACCTGCGACGGGCAACAACAACGAGAAGCGGCCCAAGAAGTCAAAGAAGAGCAAGCGTAAGTCTCGCCTCAGCGTCAACCTTGACAGTTTGAAGAAGCTCACTGGGCTGTGTATGTACACCACGCGCACGCACGCACGCATCACCGCACGTGCACACATCTGACTTGCTTGTGGGTATCAACAGCAAACCCGGATCAGATGGAAAAGAAAGCGAAGCCACACTTCTCTAAGCACGCCCGATTCGACGACCGAAGGCTCTCCACATCGGCGCCCTCGCTCGCCAATCCGCTGGTGACATCGTCGTCATCCCTGCCCAACGACGAATCTCAGCCGCGAAGCGCCTGCGATATCTACGGCTACGAGGACGACTACGAGATCGTGGACATGGAGGCCCAGTCGGACGACGGCAGCTGCTCCTCGTCCACCACCACCAGCAGCCGCAGCAGTACAGCCGACAGGGCCACCGCGGCGTTCAACCATGCCGCTTCGACCGCGAGCCATTTCTCATCGACGTCCACGTCGTCGTCGCTGTCGTCGCCCTCGATGTCATTGGCCTCGTCACCGCTGTCGGCGTCGTCCATGAGCCCTCACACCCACGCCCACCAGCAGCAACAGCAGGCACGAAGCAAGGTGTCCGAAATCATCGACAAGTGGAACGCGCACGGCCTCAAGGCGGGCGCCGACGCACTGCGCATGCGCCGTGGACCGAACGATCGGAGCGAGCTGGCGGTACGCCGATTCGCAGGTGAGACCGCTCGAGGCGCCTACACCACGCCAGCCAACCAGCACTACTTCTCGTTCTACGGCAGCTCGTGCACTGATCTCTACACCCGCAGCGATCCGTACGCGCCTTTGCGCACGCGCACGCACGCGCGCACATGCACTCACCTCACTCTTCTTGTTGGTGGGTCTACAGGCTGCTGCGCGCGGATGACTTCTACGACACGCTGCACTCCACATCGCTGCCCTCCGAGTCCCTGATGACGGCGGCCGTCTCCGGCGGGTCGCCGTCGGACTACTCGCCCATGGGCTCACTCTGCTCCTCCGATGGTGTCCTCAGCGCGAGCACGGGTAACGAGTTCGCAGGTGATACGGGAGGCATCCAGGCGTACAGCCGCTTCCGTGGCTGGGGACCCATCATCACCAAGAAACGCCACGTCTCCGATCCTCGTCGGTACGCACTCTCCGCGCCCACACACACACACCAGCCACGCACATCTCACGGTCAGCTTTCTCCTTCCCGACTCTCCCGTTAGGCCACGGCCTCGTTCGCTGCATGTGGGAGAGGGCACTGGCAATGGGGAGTTTGATCGTCAGTTCGTTCCTGTTGAACCTGCCTGGTACGCTCGCCCCTGTATGTCGGCACGTTGTGTGCGTGTCTGGTCTCACCAGCGACTGTATAGGCCGAGTTCGCCCCAGCCGAGCTCTGGCGGAGGCGTAGCCGCTGCGCTCTCTGCACCTCGCACGTCGGACAACGGCCAACAGACTCTTGCGACCTCAGCGCCATCACCGTCTCTCTCGCCCTTGCCCTTGCAAGGGTCGTCGTTGTCAACATCTACAACGCCTTCATCGTCGCTGTCCACCAACAGCTATGTGCCTAAGTCGCCCTCGGGCGCCAATGTCAAACACCAACCGCCAGGGACGCGCGAGCGAGTCCGTGCGGCCCGCTCCTCCACCACCATCGGTCAACCTCTCTCCTCCCTTATCTCTCCACGGCTCATCTCTCCGCGACGAGCATCACCGCGCTCGTCCGTGCCCGCCCACGCCCACGCCTACGCGTTGACGTCCTCCCCTCGGGCATCATCCGTCTCAGCGCTGAGCGTGCCCATCAAGAAGCGGCCCCTCGCAGAGACCGATCCCAAGCGAAGCTCCAAGGAGCCGCTTTCGGCTCGAGCCGACAACAGCTGGATTACCCTCAACAGCGCCACCTCCAACGCCTCTGCTCTGACCTCCACCAATCTGTACCTACTCTCCCTCAACAACTGCTTGGTACGTGCGCCCGTACGGTATGATTGACGTGCGAGTGTGTGTATGCGCGGTCCCTCTCATAGCATGCAAGGACGAGGACGACAGCGAGCGCTCTCCATTTCATCGGCTGTCGTCGCTCCAGTGAATCTGCGCAAGGCTACCTCCTCCGCGACTCTGTCGGGTTCTTGTACGATGACGCCGCCATCGCCGCGTGTGTTGCGCTGCGTTGTGCATTTGCAAGGCTAACTGAGCGAGTGACGCGCAGCAATCGCACCGCGTGAACTCCAAGCCATGCAGCCACATGCGGCAGCCTACTCCACGTCCTCCACGCCTCTGGCCGACTTTCGAGAGTCTCGAGACGGCCGGCGCGCCGACAGTAAGGAGAAGCTCTGGGCGCGCCTCAAGGGCGGCAGCGGCGCCCACTCGTCGTCACTCCTCGTCGACGTAGCGAGCGAGACCGGGCCCGAAGGGGTCATCCTGCCGCTGATAGGTCGCAAGCGCAACACCACTAGCAGCACCAGCAGTAGCAACGTCAGCTCCCTGGGCTCGGGCTCTGACATTTGGCCAAGCCGCTCGGCAACTCATCTGACGCAGGGCAGTGCGCTCAGCGCCAGCGCCAGTGCCATTGCACGGAGCGAAACCAGCATCGCCAATGCCGGCTCCCAGGGAGACGCTGCGATGAGGGCGTTCCACCGAGCGGCGGTCGGACGAGGCGGCGAGACGCGCGAAGAGGCCGGCGAGGCGTTCCGACGAACGCTCGATTCCTCGACTCCGGCGTCCCTCGTCGACGACCGGCGGCGCAAGTGGTCGTTCATGAGCCCCAGCGGCACCGGCAGCGGCAGCGCCATCCCCGTCAGGGAGCGCGAGACCGTGCGCAAGAAGAGCGGCAGCATCATCGGCGGGCTCATCGGCGTCGCCAGCGCGCCGCCGGACGATGGGCAGCGAGGCGGCCGCAAAGGCAGTTGGAAGTTGAAGAACGCCGCCGAAGTCACCGCGATCAGCATCTCCAGCGCCCCCAACGCTCCTCTCTCATCTCTAGGTACGCATGTCGTGGTCGTGGTCGTGGTCGTGGTCGCGGTCGCGGTCGCGGTCGTGGTCTCACTCGTGAGTTGGTGACGACACACACGCAGGCGGTCGAGGGGCGTCGTCCACGACGCTCGGCGCACGAAACGAAACCACTGACGTCGATGTGCTCTCGGCTTCGTTCTACCTGCCCCCGCCCGCCTCGCCTTCATCAGCCTCTCCGTCTCCGTCTTCGCTCTCGTCCTCGCTCTCGTCGCCTAGCTCGCCCGCGCTGCTGGTCGCGGCCAACGCGCGGCGCAAGCGTGCCGAGGAGGACGGCGTCAGCGTGGAGGAGCTGCGACACATGCTGCGCGAGAAGGAGAAGGAGGCCGAGGAGGCGCTCAAGTTGATGGAGGCCAAGCAGTACGAGGTCCGCGAGCTCAAGGAACGCCTCTGGGAGAAGCTCAACTTCATCACCGAGGATTGATCCCCCATCCTCTCCTCTCCTCTCCTTCTTATCTCATCCCCTTCACTCAACCTTGTTGTTATTATCTCATCTCTCTCGCTTGTAAGCTTTGAAAACGATCACATCTAGACTCGATCATGTTGCCATGCCTCATCAGGCACCTGGTTACGGCAACTCTGGCTGACGCAAGGGGATGCCAACAGAGCGCAGGAACGCCAACCACCGGTTCTTCACGAGGTGCGCTTTATCGACGTCGCCATCGTCATCATCCGTCTGTGGCACTTGGTCTCCTCGCAGACACTGACCGGGAGCAGCGCCTCCTGGAATGCGTGGTGGCGTTATGACACGAGGGGGCAGCGAGCTCGGTTGTAAGGTTTACACGTACGCTTGATGAGGGCTCGGATCCAGCGCTGCGCGCTATCTAGGTTGGCATCGTCCCAAGGCCACGCCGTCGCCGCGCGGTGCAGCAGAGTCTCCCCGCTCCCGTTTGTGGCGTTGATGTCTGCGCCAAGCGATAGCTAGTGTAATCACACGCACACAAGCATACGCACACGCACACACGGAGTGCCGTGGTCAGCCCACTCATCGACAAGAGAGACAAGAAGAAGGGTGCACCCTTACCAAGAGATCGAGGTACACGATGTCGTAATGAGACACACAGAGCAGCGGTGGCTGCTGGTCAAGGCCCGAAGGCCGGTTCACGTTGGCTCCTCTCTGCAAGCCCATGACAATGACAACGCGGGAGAGGGTATGTTAGCAGGTGCATAGAGGCCAACTACCTCTCTTACGCTTCCTCATAAGGTGGCTCACCTTGATCAGTAGCTCTATGATCTGGGCTTTGGTGTCCTCGACCTGCCTGCACATGTAGGGAACGCGAACACGCAAGGCGAAGTGCAACGGCAGCTCTTGGGTGCCTCTCTCTACGCCGTTGGGGTCCATTCCTGTGACGTACGGCAGGTACAGGGCGTTGGCATTGGCGAACGGCCAAGACAAGGCGGGGGAGAGGTACCTCGGTCCAGCATCGCCTCGAGCAGATCGTAACGCTGATGACAGGTTGCAGCGCGGAGCAGTGAAGTGCCTATACCTGATGACAGCACAAGAAAGAAGCAGCCGTAAGTGTGCGAGAGACTAGGCGAGCTTGAGATGGTCGGTATTGGCGTTGGCAAAGAGAGAGCGCGTACGAGGATCGCGCACGTCAACGCCGTGCTCAATGAACAGATCGATGAGATTCACAATGACGTCGGATGGACTGTCTCTGCAGTGTGGCAATAAGCACTAGAGAGAGGGCACGCCAAACAAAGAACCAGTTAGAGGAGTCCTTGCGCGTACGTCAGAGAGGGAGGGATAGAGATAGAGATAGAGAGAGAGAGACATACTAGGATAGGGTCCTTGAGCTGAACATCGGCCCCGGCCTCAATCAGGCACCTGCAGATCTCCACGTCCTCACTTGATGACAGACTCTGATCATTACCACACACGCACACGCACACGTGTATGAGCCCAGGAACGCGGGATGTCAAAGCCACCAACTATGGGCTCGTGTGTGCAACCTTTAGCGCCCAGTGAAGAGCGCTCTGGTCCGACCGGGTCGTGGCGTTGGCGTCGGCTCCGTGCTTGAAAAGGAAGCGGAGGAAAGAGAGACTCCTCTTTGAGGCGCCAAGGGCAAAGTGGAGCGGTGTGCGACCGTCTTCATCTGCGAGATTGACGCTGACCCCATGTTCAAGGAAGAGCGACACGAGCGCTTCATCCTGATTGCCGGCGGACTGATGCAGAGGCGACGCAGGCGCCTGCACGTTGTATGGAGGCGGGCGCCATCAGATTCACTGCGAGTTTGCGATGATACGCGAGCAGGATGACGCGCGTGCGCATGTGCGTACACTCGTTGTTTTAGCTTCAGCGGCGGAGAAGACGAGCTTGGCGCCCTTCTCCAGCAGCAATCGTACAGCAGCGCAGCTGCCGGCAAGCGTTGCCAGATGCAGTGGCGACTGCTTGGTCACATTCAAGCAGTCCTTGTCTGCATCGTCACCACCACAACCCAGAATCGAGGTAAGAGACGTCACACGCGCGAAGGCGGCAGCAAGAGGTACCGGCGCCCTGCTTGAGCAAAAGCTCCATCATCGCGCAGCGATCGCTTTCGGCAGCGTAGTGGAGCGCGGTCTTGCCGGTTCTCGCCTCGACGGCGTTCACCATCGCTTGCGCTTGCTTCGCTCCTCCCGCCTTGGCCAACAGCACCTCCATGATCTATCGCGCAAATGTGAGTTGACACTGCGACGTGCGTGTGCGCTTGCAGCGTGCAAGGCGAAAGATGAGATGGCGTACCTTGATGTGGCCTCCGGCGGCGGCTTGGAACGAGAGCGCGCGAGCGCCCTTACGGTTGCGCTTTTGAGAGTCGACCAGCTTTGCAAAGTCATCACCGCCGGCGCCATGTCGTAGAAGTACCTGTGCACACTCCGCGCATGTTGGTACGTGTGCGTGTGCGTGTGTG
>CDFA01017674.1:0-12551 GCA_000826305.1 Acanthamoeba healyi
AGGAGGAGTCGTCGGGGGAGGAGTACTCCTTGACGGAGAGGCGGCGAGGGGAGTTGGCGCCGAGGGGGAAGTAGAACATGGACTTGTGGCGCTTCTTGTTGGCGGGGAGGGAGGCGCCGATGCCCTCGAGCTGGAGGGACTTGTGGTAGAGGTCGTCCTCGTTGAGGGGCTTCATGCTGAAGAGGAACTCCTGGATGAACTCGACGGGGATGAGGTTGTAGACGTAGGGCTGGAAGGAGACCATCTGCCGCACGATCTTGGCCACCATCGTCCGCTTCTCAAAGTTGATCATGCGCCCGTCGGGCTCCTGCGCGCCCTGCTCGATGAAGATGATGTCCTTGAGGAAGATCCCGATGTAGGGCACGCACGGCGGCGACAGCGCGTTGATCTGCTGTCGGAACTTCTTGAAGTTCTGCGGCAGCGACATGAGGTCGGTCAGCTCCTCGAACATATCCCACGACTTGCGCGGCAGGTTGTGCCACGTCTGCTTGAGCCGCTGCACCGACGCCGTCTCCAGTCCCGACAGGATCTCCATCACGCCGTTGAAGTTCTTCAACTCCAGACATTTCTGTTTGTCGTGTGCGTTGGTGTGTGCGTGTGTGATGAGTCAATGGTGTGTGTGATCGAGGAATGAGCATGTGACGAGGTGAAGGTGAACAGTAGTACCTTGGCGATGACGAGGAATCTATTTACAAGCACGACGCGGTGCTCCACCGTGGCGGCGCTGACGATCTCGGTCGCCAGCCAGCCCGAAATCTGTTGGTTGGTTGGTGACGAGTGAGACACACGTCGTGCCTGTGGGCTAACGCCTGCTGCTGCGCCGGTGACGTACGTCGTTGAAGCGGCGGATCATGCCCATGATACCGGGAGCACGCTTCTTCTTGTCCGATCGGGTCCACGACTGGTTGAGCCACTCGTGCGGCTGGATCTTGCGGAACAGCTCTGACTCGATCAGAGTCATTTGCCTGCAGCACAGCACCGCGCGTTCATCAACGTCAGTCGTTGGTCGTTGGTCGTGTTGTGCGTGCGTGATCGCCGCGTGCGCGTCGTACCTCGCAACTTCCTCTGGGTGGAGATCGAGCAGGTGTAGGGAGGAGGAAGTGACGTTGATCGGCAGGTACGGAACGGGCGGGCGGTCGTCTGACGACTGTCGCTCCTCGAGCGTGAAGTCCTGATTGCGGATGAACTGAACAGCAGCAGCGAGTTAGATGAAGGTTTTGGCGACGAGCAGACTGTTGCACAGTGATGTGTACCCTTGCTTCAGTCCACTCTCGGAACTTACGGAAGGCGCCCTCCAGGCCCTGAGTGGGCACGGTGTCCATCCACTCGGTGAGCGAGTGGAACAGCGCGTGGTCGTTCTCCGCAAAGTCGTGATTCAGCAGCTCCATCCATCGCCGCAGGACATACAGCACTCTGCATCACGCGCAAGAGCACACCGATCCCAGGCCAGCTTCAGCGCACACGCACGCACGCCTTGCTGACGGCAGCGCAACGCACCGTTTGCGCACGATCACGAACGTGTCGGGGTGCGTCATCGGCCCCACGCTGTTGAACCGCTGCGTGAGGCACTCAAAAAAGTCTGCCGGGTTGGTGAAGTCCCGGTAGGAGTACAAAAAGTCTGACTCGAACTCGACGTCTGTGACATCACGAGAGCGTTCAGTCTCACCTCTACGCACATGCACGCGCACACGCGCACTCACACGCAGGCAAGAGCAAAGGAGGTACCTCTTCCCTGCTCGTGGGCAAGCAGTTGCACGAGCTTATCGAGCGTCCCTCGCATGGGTCGCATGCGCCCGCTCTCGTCGAGCACGAACTGGAGCTCGAGCTCGTTCGGGATCTCGTCAAAGAACGAACTCTTGCGTGGCCGCACCTCCAGCTGCGGCTCCCTCTCCTGATTGATCTTGTACTGACCGCTGCTCTTCTTCTCCCGTTGCATGTTCTGCACATCATGCACGCAAGCCTAGATGAGCACACAGCGTGCCACGTCGCGTTGCGATGAGGACCGGCTCGGACCTTGTCAAAGCCCTTGAGCGGCGTCTTGTCCGTGGAGGTCAAGAGCTCAGAGTTCTTCTCCTGCCACTTGAACAGGTCCTGGGCCGTTTTGTCATCATACATTATCTGGTCTCCTTTGACCTTGATCGCCCTCTTTGAGTGCGTGTGTGTCACCACGATCAAACGCAGAGCCCAAGTTCAGTGCAGTTCCAACCGCGTCATGGAGATCGAACGTCGTGTCGCGAGCTGTGAGCGCATGCGCTGTGCGCGCGCGTGTCGTGTCGTGTCGTGTCGTGTCGTGTCGTGTCGTACCTTATTACAGTTGTTCTGAAGACTCGATATGGTCTCGAGGAACTCGTCCTGCGAGATGCCGTCCTCGGGCGAGAGGGCCGGAATGGACAGGTGGCGCTTGTTCTTCACTCCGCTCCACGGTGTCGCGAGGGATCCTACAAATTGACCGTCGTGTGTGAGCTACAGCGCCAGCATGGCTCGCAGGCAGGCCCAAGCGCGTACCTGGCTGTAGCAGGGTGGTGGCCCGCTTCTCCTTGGTGGAGTTACGCAGCCCGCTCAGCCGCTTCTCGTCGTCGTGGCCCTTCCTAAAGACCCTGTCGGTGGCGTTGCCCTCGTCGACCTTGATCACCTTGCCGCGTCGCTTGCGTTTGCCCTCCTCCAGCACACCTGGCACACGAGAGAATGCAACCAGGCGTCAACGAGAGCGAGCGAGCAGTGCATTGAACGCGTGTGCGTACTGTTGTCGCTGAAGAACTCCTCCTCGGAATCGGCGTTCTCGGGGTAGCCGCCAAAGAAGTGCGTGATCTTGGCTCGTTGCTCCGTCTCCGTCCTCTTGCGACCTCGAGCCGAGACGAAGTCCGGATCTGGCAGAGCCACGCACGCGACGATCAGCCTCACACGTACACAACGTACGAATCGCTCGCGTTCAACGGTCAGTCAGAATGTACGTACTGGATGACGAGAGGCTGTTGAGTTTGCTGCCAAACTGATGGCTGGAGCTTCTCTGTACGCTGACGGGTATGGCGTCCGCCGGGTCGCTCACCTTCCGTCGGTGCACCAGCGGCGACAGATTGAGCACGGGCACTCCACAGCTGTCCCTCCGGTCCGCGGGGTCAGTCGCGCGATCCTCCTCCGACGTGGTCCACGCATCGTCGGACGCCAGATGCTCTCGCTCCCGTCCCAGCGCGCGAAGATCGCCGTCGACAGAGGAATAGCCTTCGTCCTCTTCGTTCTCCTCGTCGTACTCGCCGTCGCCGTCATCCTCACCACGGCCAGGAGCGTTGTCGTCTTCATTCGTTTCGTCTTCGTCCGACACCGCTGCGTCAGCGCTGGCAGGCCGGAGGACGTCGCGCTCTTGGCGCCGTGCGATCGTGTCGGCGCGTCGCTTGTTGGGATTGATATCGGGCGAGGAGAGCGTCTTCTTGAGCGGCTTGTCGGCCTCGGCGCTGGTGCTGGACGCGCCGCGATTGGTGTCGATCAGCGACGCGCTGTTCTTCTGTCCCAGCGCGCGCTTGGTGCTCTCTGACATCGACAGCGGAGCGCCGGTGGGCGAGTGCGGTGACCGGTCGGTCAGGGGCGTTTGGCTGGTGGCCGGCATTGCCCCCGACAGCGACGCGAAGATCGTTGGCGCGGCGCCGGCGCTCGTCGTGAACCGTGTCATGGGCGACGGAGGGGAGTCGGGTCCGCGGGCGGATGCCAGTGTCAGGTCCGGCCGCAGACGCAACAGCGGATTGATGACCACACGCTCCGGTTGGGGCTCGCTGCTGCTGCTGTTGCTGCCGCTGGAGTTGTTGTGCACCACCTTGCGGCGAGTGACCAGCCCAAACGACGACACGACCCTGTCGCTGGCGTTCAGCGTACGCCCCGAGGTCGTACCGTATCTCCTGCGACATTGGCATGGCGTGAGCCATGTGCGTGCGTGAGAGCGAGTGTACATAATGAACGGAGGCAAGCGAGCGTACCTGCGATTGGGTGTAGCGCTGGGCGCGGGCAACACCGGAGCTGTGGCGGAGAGCGGGGAGAAGAGCAGGTACAGCGGGTTCATCACCTGCTGCTCGGGGACGGCCTCCTTGGGGCTCTTCTTCTTCATCACCAGCCCCGAGGACTTGGACAGGCTGCCCTGGCCCTGTTGCGACTTGCGCTGCTTCTGGTACTGCAGGAGCTGCTCCTTCTTCACGGGCGACATGTTGAACGCGCGGCTCAACGACCTGCTGCGCTCTCCCTTGCTGAAGCCGGGACTGGTGTGAGGGAGTGATGAGAAGAACGCAATTGCAGCTGAGCACGAGCAGGAGGGGATAGTGCGTACGCGGGAAGGTCTCGGCTGGCCTTGTGCAGCGGCGTGGAACCCGTCTTGGGCGGTAGGGCAAAGGTCGCCGCTCGCTCCTTGCCTGTGTCGATTCGCAGAGGTTGTGAGATGTGAGTGAGAGTGGAGAGTGTCGACAGTGCAGCGCGCACGCACCGTGAGGGAAGTCTAGTCTGACGTCAGGCAGGTTGGAGAGGGACGCCGTGTGAGCGTGCTGGATCGATTTCTCGTCATCGGAGCTCTGCACGTCGCTGGCGCTGGTCACGACCTGGCGCACGGGCACCTTCTTGGGTCTCTCGCTCGTGCCCTCAGCCTCGGACTCTGCCTTCTTGCTCTTCTTGGTGGGCGACGGTGTCACGCCCGCCAGGTGGCCCTTCCTCGGTGTGGCGTGCGCGTCGGCGCCTTCCTCCTTCGCTGCTTCGCGCTTGTGGTGCGGATGCCTCTCCTTATCCTTCTCCTTCTCCCGCTTGAGGGTTTTGGAGCCCGCTCGCTTCTTCTTCAGCTTGGCCTTGTCCTTCTTCGCCTTCTTCGCCTTCTTCTCGTTGGGCGAGCCATCGGCCGATGTGGTCCCTGAGGCGGCCGTGATGGCGGCGCCCTCTAGCGACGACAGCAATGACGGCGGTGATGATGGCGACACCGAGAGCGACGGCTGACGCACGGAACTGCGTGACACGATGGCCGGCGAGGAGGGCACGGACAACGGCTGCGACATGCTGAACTCGGCGGCGTTGCAGGCCAGCGAGAAGTAGCTCTGATCGGGTCCCACCATCACGCTAAAGTTGGTTGGGAGCGAGTTGCGCTTGCTCAGCAGCGTGTTGACGTCGAGCCGCGGTCCGTCGCTCTCTCGCTTCTCCCGCTCGCGCGCCGTCTCGACAGCCACGGGGAGGCCGCCCTCGCCAGCGCGTCGGCCGGGCGAGTTGTTGGCAAACGAGAAGAGATAGAGGTTGGGCTGATGCACGATCTGGAGTCGCTGCGGCGCAGATTTCGGCTGGTGGTACTGGCGCGCCAGGCCATCGGCCGCGGCGCCAACATCGGCGTCGGAGGGAAGAAGAGAAGGAGAGGGAGAAGCGAGCTCGATGGGATTGTTCTCGAACGAGAGCCGGCGGATGTTGGGCAGCTGGTAGAGCTGGATCGGCGTGCGCGTGAGGAGGTTGTCGTGGAGGTTGACCTCGCGCAGCAGCTGCAGGTTGGAGAAGCCATCGGGCAGCACAGAGATGGAGTTGTACTCCAGGTGGAGCGCGCGTAGCTGCGTGAGCGCAAAGAGCTCCTGCGGGAGTGCGCGAATCTTGTTGTTCGCCATGTTCAGTCGCTGCAGCTTCTTCAGCTTGCCCACGTCACCTGCAAGCAAGCAAGCACGTTGGTGTTAGTCGGCTGGGTGCCGGCACACGTCGCCGCAGTAGGTACCTGACACGCTCTCAATCTTGTTGTTGGCCAGGGAGAGCTCTTCCAGATTGACCAGGTGGAAGAAGCTGGGCGGCAGGACTGAGAGGAAGTTGTTGTCCATGTTGATGAACCGTAGCGAGGTCAGCAGGCCGATCTCGGCCGGCAGATGGGCCAGCTTGTTGTCGGCCATGCTGAGCCGGGTGATGGCGGGCAACTTGCACAGGTGCACCGGGATGGCGCTGATCTGATTGTCGTCGACCATGAGCGACTGCAGGCGGAAGAACCGACCCACGGCGGTTGGCAGCGAGTGCAGCGCGTTGCCCTCGAGCCTGAGCTCGCGCGTCAGCCGCGCGTAGCTCAGGGCCTGCTCCTCGACCTGGTCTCGGATGGGCCCGCAGTGCGACAGATCGAGCGTGTCCTCGCGCAGGGAGAACACGGCCTGGTAGATGCGCTTGAGGTTCTCTGAGAGCGCCGGATTGGCGTGGAGGGTGAACACGCGAACGTCGAGTTCGAGCAGCGACGTGGGCAGTGTGACGAGTTGGTTGCAGTGGAGGTTGAGCTGCCTCAGTCGCTTGAGGCGGCCCATCTGCGGCGGCAGCTTCTTGAGGCGGTTGTTGTTAGCCACGAGCACCTCGAGCGACGCGCTCCACTGGCCGATCTCGGCCGGCAGGTCGACGAGCTCGTTGAACTCGAAGCGCGCAACGCGCACGTTGGGCAGCGCAAAGAGCTCGTGGGGCAGACGGCTCAGTCGGTTGTTGTTGAGAACGAGTTCTGTCACGCCCACGCAACCGACGAACCTCTCCCGCGGGAGCCACGCGAGCTTGCTGCAGGAGAGATCGAGGAGCGTGATGGTGGCGCCGGCTACGGCGGTGCTGGCCGCTTTGGGGTCCATCGACATCGACACCGACGAGAGCGCTGTCGTCGCTGTGACGAGGATTCGCTTCGGATCGTCGTCCATCAGTTCGTCGTCGATGTCGATGTCATCGTCAAGCCGTTTGAGGCCGTGGGTTGTGTTGTTGTTGTGGCGGGGCCGCGAGGGCGTGGCCGGCTGTCCGGCGTTACCACTCCCCATCCCTCCGCGCTCTCGCGTTGGTGTGATCGATGGCGATGGTGATGGTGAGGGCGATGATAATGATGATGGTGGTGGAAGTGACGAAGAGGAAGATGATGGCGTTGGGCCGTCTCTCGATTCAGGGATCCCTTGTTGCTTCATCGCAGGCTGTCGATTGATCTCCGTCTCGTGAAGAAGAACACCCGACATCGTGCGAACGAGAGCCAGAGAGAGGAGATGAGGGGACGACCAACGACGAGTGTGGCGATTGGATTCGACGCTCTCTCTTCAACTCAGGCAGAGTCTTCCATCCATCGAGGTTGGGCCAACCGTCAGTTTGAACGCGCGCGTGCCTATGATCCTTCCTTCCTTCTCTGCCTCTCTGCTAGAGTGCGTGCACCGGCGCAGTGGGTGGTGGTGTTCCCTGAGACGTGTCGTTAGGACCGTTCAAGGGTGTGGGGCCCACCAAAGGCTGTGTGACTAAACCCGTTGGTGAACCTAATCCAGCCATCACGCAACGGACACATACCGGATGCATTCCTCGGTCTCCTGGCAGGCGACCCAGGGTTGTCGTGATGGCACGCACACGCCGAAGCTGGTGGTGTACCCACGATCTAGAAAGGCAAGGAGGCGTGTAAGAGACGTTGACCGGTGATGATCGTCGGTCGCTGCCGCCTCTGGCAACCGGACGCAGGCGACCTTGACCCCTTACCTTGGTTGGATCAGCGATGCGGGGTGGTGTCCTTCACGACGAGGCGGAGGATGACGACGAGGAACCGCTCAAACGCTCAAACATGCGGCGCCAGGCAACCTCAACCTCGTCCTGCTCTCGGTCTCCGCTCGCTCGAGCCACCCCTATGAGCTCAAACGTAATGCGCCCCACGAGATCCCTGAGACGAGCGGGGAGGGTTAGACAAACTGGTGAGTGTGCGCCGTGGGGGCTTGTCGGAGGCGAAGTGTGGCGCACCTGTGCAAGAGGCTGGCGCAACAGGCCTCAGCGACAGTGCTCCTGTTCACTCGCGTCTTCATGACCGAGAAAGTGTCGCCCTGCGCGAAGGAGAGAGCGCCACACTCGTGAGCGAACGGCCATCGTGTGTGCGCGGAGGGCCACCGCTCACCTGCCCGATCTCGGCGCCGTCGAGGCTCTCGTCGTCGTCGGTGAGCCACGTGGGCCGTATGATGGTGTAGTCCAGCCCGCTCTCCCGCACCACAGCCTCGCCGCGCTTCTTCCACTTGGCGTAGTTGCCAGCAAAGAGGTTCATCCCCACGCCCATCATGCCCTGCGTGATGCCCGCTGTACGCACACACGCAGCATCACACAGCACTCTTGTGTGAGTGACCTCGACCTTCGCGTCCACGCCAAGGAGACGAGCTTGCACGACGTACCGGAGCTGACCAGGACGAGGGTCTTGACGCCGCTCGCGGTGGCCGCGGCCACGAGGTTCCGCACTCCCACGTAGTCCACCTGCTTAGGCGAGTTCTTGCTCAGACCACTTCCTCCACTGCCGCACACGCACACGCACACACGCGCGCGCGCGCACGCACACACACACACACACACACGCACACACATGGTGAGTGAGGAAGAATGAAGAGAGAAGGCCAAAGGTGTGAACCTGGCGCAGATGATGGCGTCGACGCCGGCGGTGGCCTCGGCTAGTCCGTTGGGGCCGGTGAGGTCGCCTTCTACCACCTCCACCGTGGGCCCCTCGGCACTGTCCGACGAGGTGGTGAAGAGGTCCCGCGCTCGGCCCGGTTGGCGCGACAGAACCCGAACGGCCCAGTGCAGCTGTCCGTCTCCGTCCGCAGACCGCAGGAGGCGTCGCACGACATGCCGCCCCACGCCGCCCGTCCCGCCCACCACCAACACCACCTTCTTCTTCTCCTGCTGCTCTCCCTCCATCCCTTTCTCTTTTAAAAATAAATAAAATAAATACTAATTTTGCTCGAAAAGGAAAATTCAATTTTAAAAATAATTACGAAGAAAAGAGAAGTTCGAACAATGGCGCAAGGTGAAGAAAGCACTTGTAATGATGTCTCACACGGAGAAGTGCAGGAACGAACTTACAGACGCTCAAAGAAGTAGAGGTAGCCCATGTCCTTGGGGGTGTCCTCGGAGAGGGCGACCTTCTCGTCGTTGTAGATCACCCAGCGGCCGTCCTTCTTGATGTGGCACACGTAGTGGCCGGTCGCGGTCGAGCCGCCAATGTGCGAGATGAACGCGACCAGCCGATACCGCGTCGCGTTTTCCACGTCCATCGCATCCTCACTTGCAGCAGCTCCGCTGGCCTCACCTGCACCTGCACACGTTAAAACAAAAGACACGATCAGACAATCATCATCGCTTTCCCTTTCCTCCTCGCTCTCTCTCTCTCTCTCTTTCTTTCTCTCTCTCGCTGTCATCCAAGGAGCACGTACCGGTGGCGGGCTCGGCAGAGTCCAGCTCGTCGGCATGGCTGAAGATCCAATCGGTGGCCCTCTCTACGTCGCCGTTCGTGGCCTTCAACGCACGCACGGCCTGTGTGGTACGAACGCAACAGTGTGTGAGTGCTAGATCAACTCCCCTTTCCCAAAGGACGGTGGTGAGGGGTGATCGTTTACCTGCTCGCGAGTGAAGCCCATGCTGGAGAGCATCATGACCGCTTCCTCGTTGACCGACTCGCCGCCAGAGGCACCACCGCTGGAGGCGGAGGGCGAAGGCTCGAGGGGCTTGTCGAGATCGGGATCGTCCATGTGCGAAAGAAGCCAGTTCATGGCCGCCTCGGGATCCGAGTTGCCTGGGGAGACGACAACGAAAGACGTTAGTCCGCGCACTCTGTGTTCAGGCGCCATGAGATACGAGCATCTTGTCTTACCAGAGTTGAGGGCTGCCTTCTTGCAGTGGAGTTCGGGGAAGCCCATCATCTGCAGCTGGGCGACGACAGCAGCGTTGGGCTCAGGCGTCTTCTTCGGCTCCTCGCCCTCGGGCAGCAACTCTTCGTCAGCCTGCGGGCTCGAGCCCTTGAGCATGCTGAGATCAAGTTCATCGGGTACGTCGACGAACACGTCTGCGCACAGAAGACGATTAGAGTGAGGAGGTGTGAATGGAAAAGGAAACCGGCCACTCATGCAATTCAACAACTGTACCAAGCTTCTTGGGCAAGCCGCTCTCGGTAGCAATGTACTTCTTGAGGTGCACCACAAGGTACTTGGGGAAGGTCACCATTCTCGTCGTCCTAAACGTTGCAATGCCGGTCAGAAACGAAATGAATAATAATAAACTGGCCCTGGCGCACGATGAGTTGCTCGTACTTGGTGGCTGAGGTCTTGCCCTGGATGGCAGTGCTGTAGAAGTCCTCGATCAGCTCCGGCGCCGCAATGTCTTCCAAACAGGCCAGCAGTGAGACGTGCGGCCTCACAACCTTCTCGTCCTTGTCGCTGTATTGAAGCGGGAGTAAGTTACTGCAGGCTCAAAGATCCCAGACGGCAAGGCGGAGCAAACACGTACGGCTTCTGGCCACTGTCCCTGAGCTGCCTCTGCCTGATTTCGTACTCAGCATACTCCTCCTTGTTGGTCATCTTATCGAGAGGGATCCCGAGAGAAAGCAGACTCTCGTCCCTGGTTGTGTACTTGGCCTTGTTGGACGACATGCACTGATACTTGTCTTGGATCTGCAGAGGAGGGAGTGATGCAAGAGCACCCCTTCAATCAGAACGAATTCAACAAGGTTTTAACACCTATTGTAGGCCTGGTCGACAGAACGAACCTTGAACTGGAAGGACCGAGAGGGATCACCCTTGGATGCGCCGGGATAGCCGCGCTCCTTCTGCTGAACCATGTTCATCAGGTGCTGAAAGAACTCCAGCGCGTCTTGCTGCCTCATCGTGGAAAACTCGGGGTGCCCTTTGCCCACGAGGCTCTTGAACATGCGTGGCCTGATGCCCATCTGCGATATGGACGAACTCACGTGAGCAGCGCCGCTGTGACGCAAGGGAGGGATAGAACTCGCGCTCGAACGTACCGAGTGAACGTCCCTACCGGATTGCTCGTCCTCTTCCATTCTGTCTCTGGGAGGCTGAGAGTAGACGCCAGAGAGAAGTCCATCGGCAAACTTGGCCCTGTTGAGAGAACCAGAGAGCGTTACCACAATCGTCCACAACACACAACACCGGGACCAGACGTACATCTGCGCGTGGAAGTCCTGAGTGGGATCGGCCGGGGCTCGGCCAAAGATTTCCTCCTTGTAGTCGTTGTACCTGAACCGAACGACTGGCGTGAGCAGGGTGCAAGAGCCGCGAGAAGGGATGAGGGCATGCACCTCTTCTGGAACTCTGGAAGTGCGAAGAGAACCTGCATCACAGAAGACATGTAGCAGCTGTTGCCTAGGTTCTGGATGCCAGTGAAACCGGCACCGTAGATGGGGCTGTGGCTCTTGCCCTGCTCCTGGATCCTGTTCCAGTCGTACGAGTACTGAAGATCCAGCTCGAGCTCGGCCATCGTCTTTTCCGTCTGCATTCACGATGCGCAAGTGTGTTAACAAACGGCGCTTATAGAATACTAGAGCGCCGTGTACAAACCTTCTCCATCTTGTGCATGTCGATGCCCCAGTGGGCCAGATGCTCGACCAACTTTGGATCCTGCACCAGGTCACCCTTCACGTAGTCGAACACGTCTGTACAAGGGCACAAATCTGCTGTGAGGGATAGCCCGTATGGAGGTGTGCTTCAAAGCGTGTACAATACCTGCGCCCTCTGCGGTGATCGTGCCCAGCTTGACCGAGAGAGGGAATCCAGTCTGGTCGAAATGATCGAGAGCGTGTCCGTTGCCGCCAGAGCCGTCCCAGTTCCTCCGTCCGCAGAGGATGAGGCCGTCGGACAGGTTGAGCCACAGGTTCTCCGTCTTGTCGCATCCCTCGCGCTCGCACTTCCAGTTGGACAGCGGCACCTTCTTGTTGATGTCGAGCTGCAGCAGGCTGTCAGCATGCTTGCTGACCTCGAGGTCCTTATCGGCGACCCACGCCGCCAGATCCTCTGTCTTGGAGGCTGAATCCGACGCGATGATGGTGTTGACCGCTTGCTTGACCTACGCTTGCAAGCACGCCACTCGTTAGGGCCGGACACGGCAGCACCAAGACCTTGCGGGAGAGGGAAAGAGAGAGGGCCGAGGCGCACCTTCTCGGGCAGCTCATCCGCGGTGATAGGGAACGAGGTGAACTCGGGCAGCACCACGAGAGCGTACGTCTCCTCCTGCTCGGTCTTTGCATCGCCTTCGAAACCACCCTGCACACCGATGCCCAGGATGAAGGCCTTCTTCTTGGGTGGCTCTTCGCCCTCCTCCTCCTTCTTCTCTGGTTCCTCCTTCTTCTCCTGGTGTCGAGATGCACCACAAGATGGTATGATATTTAGAATCAGCTCTAGCTGAGGTCTCGTGTTTGTCGTGTGCACACGCGAGAGGGCGCGAGAGAATGCAAGCAGGACTCGTACCTTGATTCGTCGCTTGATGTTCAGGTAGAGGCCATGGCCGGTCCTCTCGAAGTTGGCCTTGGCAAAGTCCTTGCTGAAGCCGAGCCACGAGTTGAGGTCAATGAAGAGGCCCTCGTCGCTCTCCTGTGTGTGCGCGTTTCCAAGCTCGTGAGGGTCTTGATCTTGCTCTTGGGCCGCACAAGTGCACCACAACACGGTGCTTGGCACAAAAGCGCATCTTCAGCTTCTACGCGCACGTACCGGCGACTCGAATGAGAATGCACATTCATCCTTCCAAATGGTGCTCGAGGCCGATGGCACTCGCACCTGATCAACATAACGAGCAACTGCTTCCATCTTCTTTGCTTT
>CDFA01017684.1:0-10256 GCA_000826305.1 Acanthamoeba healyi
CGAGACGCTGATGGCGCCCACGCGGGCGTGGGCCGCCGTGTCCGCCTCAGGCCACCATCTCCTCGGCATGTGCGCCCGTTGCCGACGCGTCGCGCCACCACCAGCGTCCTCGCCTTGGTACCCTTCACTATGCACGCGTGCGTGATGAGATCGTGCGTGCGTGCGTGCGTGCGTGCGTGCGTGATGGGATCGTGCGTGCGTGCGTGCGTGATGAAGAGTAGAGTGTGCGTGTGATGAATGTCCACATGTTGATCATGCACTCGATGCAGCCAAGCAGGGGGATGCTGCGCGGATTGCGGGCAGTTCTGGTTCTGCTCTGATCGCTGCCGCCAGGCCTACGATCGCTCCGTGCATCGCTTCGGCGAGTGTGCGTTCTGGAGTCGCACGTCGATGCCCGTTCGCGACAGATCAGTGAATCACGGTCACGATAGAGCAGCCGTGGCCGTCACGGCGCACGACGATGACGTCGCCGGCACGGTCGGCCGCGGGTTCACCAAGCTGCAGGCCAAGCTCGCTCGACTGCTCGTCCACCTGATAGCGTTGCAGCTCAGCGAGCGTAACTCAGCCGTCGACGCTGGCCAAGCCGCCGCCGACGAGGACACACCGACGGGCGACAACGGCGGCTCATCCGACGTGCGGTTCACCGACTTTGAGGCGCTGGTGGCCAACGAGGAGGCGATCCGCGAGAACGATCCCAAGCTCCACGCCAAGTTCACGGCCGTCGCATGCTTTGTCGACCGAGTCTTCCGCTTGATGTGGCGTGATGAAGGAGACGACGGGACGAGCGCCACCGATCCACGACGGCGCACTCCTTCAGTCGACGAGATGGTGCAGTGGCTCTGTAAGGTCCAGTGCAACGCGTTCGAGATGACGCGGAGCTCAGAGATTCGCTTGGGCGTGGCCGTATACCCGGACGTGGCCGTGTTCAATCACTCGTGCCAAGCCAACGCTGTCCTAGTTGGCACCGAGGAGGAGGACCCGGGACCCGATGGCCAGCACAGCGAAGCGACGAATCGCCTGGGCGTCAAGCGCATGGTGGCCCTGTGCGACATCCCCGAGGGCAGCGAAATCAATATTTGCTACGTACACCCTAAGGTCGGCTCTCACTTCTCGCACACGCACACGCACTCGCACACGCACACGCACACGCACACGCACACGCACACTTCTTTACGTGTACAGAGCTGGGTAACGACTAACACGGCGCACGCACGCACGCACGCACGCACGCACGCGCAGGGAACGACGGAGGAGCGTAGAGAGCAGCTGTCCAAGAACTGGTTTTTCGTGTGCCAGTGTCCATCGTGCAGCGATCCGTCCGCCTACGAAGCGTACGTTCCCACACAACGTCGCCGTGCACGACTGACCGACACACGTCTTTGGTCGATGTCTACGCCTCAGCGACAGGTACGCCATGCGCCATCTGTGCCCGCGGAGGGGCTGTGGCGGTAGCAAGTACGTACCTGGCGCACCCTCAGAGCATACCGTTCGTTGATGATCGAGTGTTGGTGTTGATTGAATCCACCCATCCACTCAGGCTGCCAGAGGTCGCCAGCGCAGGCGCAGATGAAGCAGCTTCTGGTGCAAGGGAGGGTACGTGGATGACAGCTGAGCCACGTCTGACCTACCGATGCACCGAGTGCGATTGGTCATCTCAGGTGTGAGCTTGTGATGTGTGTAACGTTTGTATTGAGTGGAGGAAAGGCCAAACACAAACAGATGATTGGGTGATTGGGCGGTGATCAGCTGATCGGACACACAACGCGCCATCACAAGGCGGTGGCCGCTTGCTCGTTCGTCTGGTGCTCGTTCATCTGCTTCTGGTGGCGCCTGCCGCAGCGGCTCGCCTTGCGCGCGGTCTTCCTGGCGTCGACCTTGGCCTGCCTGGCCTCGAGGAACTCAACCACCAGACTCAGCTCGCCTCCGAACCTCTTGATCAGGCGCTCGTTGCGCCTGTGGATTCTCTCGCTCGTCCCCTTGGCCTTGTTCTCGCACTTGTCGTCGGCTCCGGCGGCGATGGCGGCTGCGGGAGAGCCAAAGCCGAGGCTCTTGAGCTGCTCCATCAGCTTCACCATGTCCAGGTCGACTCCCATCTTGCGCTGCTGCTGCTGCTGCTGCTGCTCGTGGCTCTTGGCGCTCCAGGTGAGGAGGACGGCCTTGGCGCCTTCCATGTCGCCGTCGGCCTTGCGCCACGCCGCCGTGCACTTGCCTCGGCCGATCGGCGCAATCGGAACGCCCTCGTCGTGCTGCTGGTGTTGCTGGCCGGCGATGAAGTCCACGAGGCTGTCGATGGCTGCCTTGTCCTCTGGCTTAGTCGTCTTCTGTTGGTCAGCGGTGGTGTTGCAGTCGGTGGCGTGGTCGTTGTTGCGCTGCTTCTGTCGAGCGAGTCTGGCTGCGAGTCTCTCGCTCTTGCGAGCCTCGCGTTGGGCTTGCCTGTCCTTAACCTTGCCTGCATCAGGCCTCGTAGCCAGCTGCTGGTGAAGGTGCTTGCGCGCGTGCATGCGCTCGATGGCCTTGGCTGCCTTGGCCGCGTCGCCCTGGAACCTGGCCAAGACGCGCTGACGCCTAGTTTCGTCGATCGTCGATGAGCCATCAGGCCCGATCTCCTCGCCAGCGGCTTGCAGCTGGCCCTCGAGCACGTCGGCGCTCATCGCCATCTCCTGGCTGCTCGCCTCCGATGAGGCGGGTGTCGCGCTGGCGGTGGAGACGACGGTGTAGGGCAATGCGCATTCCTTCTCGTGGACTGGTTCGTCCTTCACTTGCTCCTCCTGCTGCTGGCAGTGCGGCAGAGAAGGGGCGGAGGATGCGGAAGAGGGAGTGGAGGAGACGTAGAGGCGCAGCTGTCGGCCGGCGGGCACGAGCGACAGGGCGCAGGCCAGCTCTTCGCTGGATGACATCGCCACGCTATCTGACTCGTCGTCGACGTAGTGCACGCGTAGATCAGACGACGCCGAGTCGGTGGCGAAGAGGCTGGTGAGCTTGTCCATGAGTACGGTGAACGAGGCGGGCGTAGGGAGGACAACGAAGCGGTGCTCGTTGGTGGGCACAAAGGTCGCCTTCACTCCGATGGTCGCGGTGGTCGATTGCTGCTGCATTGGTCCTGATTTGAGTTGGTGTTGGGTGTTGGGTGTTGATGGTGAAGTGCGTGTGTCGGTAAGCCACGTCTGATGATTCGATCCTTGCCTGCTAGTGTGCTGTTGGCGAAGATAAAGACACCCAGCTCCAGCCCTTTTATTGTATTTGGTATCGGGTTTCGGGGTCCGGTGCAGTGAAGAAGTCTTGCCCGCCAAGCCCGAATTTTTGCCAGGCAAATACTGGCCGCCACTTTGCCGAAGCCGCCAAAGCCGGGTTCACGAAAATTAACACCCAAAACCCGACGAAGGAAATTAAATTTCCTTAATTTTCCCAAGCAAATAAGAAAATATTAAAATACAGCTCTGAGGGAGATGGTGGCGCGGGAGGAGGTGGCGGGCCTCGTGCTCGAATGGCTGCGACGAGAGAACCTGCACGAGACCGCCGCGGTGTACGCCCGCGAAGCCCACCACCTCATCGCCCCGCTCCGAAAGCCCCAGGTTCGAAATTCTCTCCCCCTGCTCGCGTGGCGCGAGATCTTGCCCCCCCCCCGCCCCATCTCACGCAGAGCGTGTGCCGCGTGCGCGTGCGTGTGCGTGTGTGTGCGATCGTGCGTGTGTGCGTGCAGGATAGACGCCTGAAGGACCTCGCGTCGCTGCTCAACGCGTACGTGCTGATGGTGCAGAAGAAGAAGCAGAAGCACGACCTCCGTCAGAACTTCCTTCTCCGCTATCCCGAGATCGTGCGTATCGGCCGTTCATCACTCGCCACTGCGTTCTCCAGCTGCTGCTGCACTCTCTCTCTCTCTCTCTCTGATCGTGCGACGAGGCTGCTGTGGGGTCCGACATTCATCTGGCTTAGACGTGTGCGTGCGTGTGCGTGTGCAGTTGCCAAAGACCTTCCACTCGTTCTTGAAGCTGCTTGATGACTACCAGCTCATGAGCGCGACGATGCCTTCCACATCCGCTATGCCTGCCTTCCCCAAAGGCGTCATCCCTCGCGGTGAGTCTCTTTGTGTGCATGTGCGGTGCCGTGCTTGCGCACTCTCCCTGTTCAAGCGGTTGGCTGACTCCTTTGGCTCGCATGCCACAACTTCAACCTCAGACCTGGCCACCACCGCCATGTCGCCAACGGCAGCACGGACCAGCACGGCAGTACGGCCGTCGAGCATGACAGCAACAACGCCTTCTCCTGCAGTCTCTGCTGTGCCCTCTTCCATCGCTGCTGCCCCGCTACCAGCTGGCGGTGGGACACAGAAGCTGTCTCTCGTGCCTCAGATCCCGAAGCACATCGCCGACGCGCCGCAGCGTCCGGGGCGCGGTCGCAAGCCGGCCGCGCCGTCGCCTGCGCTCCTCGCTCTGGTTCAGCGACCTCTCTCCCCGTCAATGGCAGGAATGCCGGATCTAGCCATGATGCAGATGCCGACAACCACAGGCGCCGTTGCTGCAGCAGGGATGCCTGCGTCGGTCATGCAGACATTTCTCGCCTCCACCACCGTGTCGCGACCGACGACCACGACGATCTCCACTCCATCAGCGCTGGCGTCATCGATGCGCTCGCCGCCGCCCGGCGCCGGTCGAGGCCCAGTGTCGCCCGTACCGCCGCCGAGGATGACGGTTGACGACGTCTTCTCCGTTATGGGCCGCACCCCTCCACAGCCATCGCCGCCCATGCAATCGCCACCGTCTACCTCCGTCACTCAGTCAGTATACCTTCCTACAGCAGCACCCAACTCAGCGGGTCCAGGTGCCACCGCCGCCCGCGCAGCGACCTCGCTCCCGAGCGCGGCCTCTCAGCCGCGACCTCACACCACAGCCCCGACCGCTACCACTGCCTCTGCCTCTGTCGCTGCGGTGCCTCCACGAGCTGGTGCGTCTCCTTCGATTTCTTTCACCGCGCCAGTCGCCCCCGCGTCTACATCGTCAACTTCGACAGCGAGGTCGGGAGTGCTGCGACCGGGCGAGAGCGCCGCCGCGTCCGGAGCTCCTTCGCCGTTGTCGACGTCGTCATCGCCATCGAAGCGGAAGCGACAGACGCCGCGCAAGCGAAAGATCGACGCCGTCGCCACGGAGGTGATCGGACACTCGAAGACGCCCCGTACCGCTGCTCACTCCACGCCCAGCGCTGCCACCACTGCATCCACCACTACGATCGCCACGACTCAAACAGCCGCCGACACGGCCGCCCACTCAGCCGAATCACTCTTCGTACGGACCTCTCTTCTCTTTCTTCATTCGCTGGTGTGCTCTCTTCTTGCTGTGTCGGTCACGTCTCAGCTGCTGATGGTGATGAAGGGACGTATGACAGGAGGCTGGCGGAGAGGAGATGATGGTGCTGGACGACAGCTTCTTCGAGATGCTGCTCAACTCGGACCTACCGGAGAAGCTGGCGCAGCAGATCAACAGAAACCTGCGCAGCGAGACCGAGCAGGAGCAGGAGGAAGAGCAAGCGCGAGCCAGAGAGGCCGAAGCTGCTGCCCTCGCCGCTCGAGACCAGCAGCAGCAGGTACAACACCAACAGCAGCAGATCAAGCAGATCGTGGAGGCCATCACGCACGAACCCGCGTTCGCAGCGCTCCTCAACCAATGGGGTACACCACTCGCCTCTCACTCGTCTCTCGCACACGCGCTCGTTGTTGATGAGTCATTGTGTTATCGGCTTGCTTGTGTCGAACACAGACACAGAGACGCTGGATGACGATGACGCTGAGGCAGAGGCCGAAGCAGCAGCGCCGAGCGACCAGTACGAGGAGATCATTGACGAGTTCGACGATGAGGAGATCAGCGACGACGACGACATGGACGATGATCATCACAGCAGGACTACCACCAGCTCTAGCCGCCCTCAGTCTCAGACACAGCCAACAGACGGCGTTGACGACGAGGACGAGCACGATGGCGGCAAGGTCATAGCCGAAGAAGAAGATGAGGAAGAAGAAGAGGCCAAGGCCACCGCCGCACAGGGCCAGAAGGAGGGAGCGACGCCTCCTCCCGCGACTGCCTCGCCCGGGCCGGCCACAGAGAGCGGAGGCGGAGGGACGCGAGAACAAGTGGCGGCGAAGCTGAAGGAGCTCGACCTCGACGCCTTCCTCGACTCCATCCACGGTTCCCCCAGCAGGCAGTAGTCGTCGCCCCCAACGATCACGAGCGAATCTATGAACATCTCCTTCTCTCTTTCTCCTTTGCCACTGATCGCCCGAGTTGTTATGTAGTCTTACAGCTTGCGGCCTTCGGGCGGCTGTGTGTCGTGGAAGGAGAGACCATCGGCGGCGGTGACAGTGAACGGGAACAGTCGTGCCCGCGCCCTCGTCGCTGCTCCGCCTGTGCACCACGTTGCCGCCAACGCATCAGCACCGCGGTTGCGTGCGTGTGCGTGCGTAGTGTACGTACCGACGGGCTGTGGTCGAAGACCTGCCGCGAGTGCACCGCCGCTGGCGGAAGGCTGCTGGGTGACGGTCAGGCTGGGCTTGTTGATGGAGGCCCAGAAGTGAGGCCGCCCGCCCAGGCTCTCCTCCTCCCGCACCAGCACCAGCCGATACTTGACAAAGTTCTGCCACGAGTCCCCTGTTCGTACGCCGTCCGATGACACGACATCACATCGCACACGACACCACACGAGCTCGCGTGAGTCAGTGCCCACCGCGAGCATCAGGAGGTGAAGGAGGTGGAGTCGTACCCAGGTACTCGTGGTGCGGATCAGCGGTCGGGTTCAACACCGCGTTGCGCGTCAGTTTGCCGAACGGTGCGCCTGATAGCGCACGGGAGACAACGTGTGTGAGTAACACAGAAGATCGGAGAAGAGGAGAGACTTGAGGAGACCAGCGGCTGTGCTTGGGCGCACCTTTGCCGGCAAAGACGATGAGGTTGTGCGCGTTGACGAGCTGCTTGAGGGCGAGCACCACCTTGTTCATGCGTGACCTATTGCCGGCACCGCCGCCGCCACCAAACTTCCCTCCAAAGCCACCACCGCCACCGCCTCCGCCGTACGGTTCGGCGTAGCGGTCGGCGTTGTGGAAGGCTCCGATCGAGTCTATCACGATCACCTTCACCTCGCTGGCCGCCACCTTCGCTTCGCGCCCGCGCTGTTGCTTGAGCGTCGTCTCCTTCGCCTTCTTGTGTTGCTGCTGCTCCTCCTCGTTCTCCGTCTGCTTCTCCTTGCCCTTGTCGGCTGTGGTCGTGGTCGTGGTCGCCGTCGCTGTCTGCTGCTTCTGGGTCAGAGCAAAGTTGCGAATGAGCTCGTCGGTGAGCTGGAGCGTGGTGAGGAACTGGAGCGAGTCCTCGCAGCGGAACACAGTCAGCCGGCCCAGGCACGCCTGGATCAGCTCGTCCTCGTGCGCCGACGTCCATTCCTCCACGGCGATGTGCTGTTGCTCGTTGTCGTCTTCCTCTTCGCCGCCTGCATCAACCCGCTGTCTCTTCCTGGCAGCGTCCTCGCCGTCGCGTCCTCCTCCCTGTCGAGCGGGAACACGACGCGCGTTGGGCTTGTTCCTCCTCGCCGCCTGCTGCTGTCGCTGCTGCTGCTGCTCCAGCGAGAGCTTGGCGACCGCGCTGCGTATGCGCACGCGCAGCACTCGCTCCAGGCGCCTGATGTCGAACTTGAGGTCGTTGTCGAAGAAGACCACCCCAGCTCCCTCGCCACCGAGCTCCAAGCGTACCGCCGCCGGCGCCGCCGGCGTCGGCGTCGGCGTCCACGACGGCGGGAGGATGGCGCTGGCCACGATGTGCAGCAGCAGCTCGGTCTTGCCCGAGCCTGTCTTGCCGTAGAACTCGACCACGTCGCCCCCGCGAATGCCCCCTCGGCTCGAACCGCCGGCGCCCGCCTCCTGCGAGGCCTGGGCTGCAGCGACCTCTTCCCTGCTTCCTCCCTCGAGGCTGCCCTCCTCGTCCATAGCAGCTGCAGCTGCTGCGTAGTCGGAGGGGGCGGAGGGGGGAGCAGCAGCGGCGCCGCCGTACATGAATTGCTCGGCGAGGTCAAAGATCTCGAGGCCCGTGCGGAAGGGCTTGGTGCGCGCCCGCTTGAACAGCGTGTGCGCCGATTCGTTGGGGTAGAGGATCGCCCGCAAGGCCTCGGAGAGGGTCTGCGGCCCGCCTCCCCCGCTCAACGCGGCCTGTCCTCTGTCGCCACCGCCCCCTCCTCCAACATGCCAATCGAATTCGTCCATTATCTTCCCCCACCAAAACTATTTTTTGTTATTTATAAATTGCTCAAAACTTTCGTCGAACAATTTCAGATTTACATTCTTTACATTCTGTCGTATTGCGGAAAAATCTTTATTTTAATATTTTTCCTTTTATGTATAATTGAAAATAAATAAATAACTTAGCCGCCGCCCCAGGCGAGGACGATGTAGACGACGGAGCCCTCGCGTATGTTGTACTCGGCCACGGTGCGTCGGTCGTCGAGGACCTGGTGGTAGAAGAGCTGGACGGTGTAGGGCACCATGCCCGTCTTGGCGTCGAGGAGCTCCTTCATCTGCCAGATGGTCATGGTGGGCTCGACGCCCTCGATCATGGTCATCTTCCCGGCCAGGTTGCGGATGTAGACGCGCCCGCCCAGCTTGATCCGCTCGTCCTTGGCCTTCTTGGCCTTGCGCGCGAGCTTCTGCAGCTGGTTGCGCTCGATGGTGCGGCTGTACTCCTCGATGATCTCGCGCAGCTCCCACGGCAGCCGCTCCACCATCGACTCGTCGAATCGCTTGTGCTCCTCCTTGGCCCTGCTCCTCTCCTTCTTCATCATGTCCTCCTTCTCACCGTCGTCGCCTTCAGCCCCGCTGACGCCATTGTCGTTGTTGTTGTCGTTGATGCTCGAGGCCTTGCCCGCTCTGCGGACTCGCGTCGTCTCCTCCTGATCAGAGGAGGACTCAGAGAGGACGTCGTCGTCCTCGGACACGACGCCCTCCTCCCAGCCCTCCTTGTGCTCTCCGCCGTCTTCGTCGTCGAACAGCCGCTGCTGGTGCTCTACCATCTTGCGCAGCTTGGCCTTCTTGGACTGCTTGATCCACTCAAAGATCTGCGTGAAGCAGACGTTCTTGAGGTTGTTGTAGCCCACGCCATCGGGCGCGATGCCGTCCAACCTGTCGTAGTACACCCCGCGAATGACTCCGCCGCGCTTCGACCGCTCGACGTTCTCTGTGAACGTCTCTGGATGATCCAAGAGCTCGTTGCCTGTTGCGGTGTGCGACGTGTGCGCGCGTGTGAGCGAGCTATGCACGGCGTCATCAACTGGTGGGCACAGCGCACGTACCGACGTCCTTGACGAGGGGCTTGCTGGGCGAGGGCTGCGCCAGCAGCTGCTCGAGCTCGATGATGATCGACTCAAAGTTGAGAATGGAAATCCACTCGTTGATCAAGCCCAGGCACACGCGACCGTTGAGGTCGATGCTCGGGTGGTAGATTCGCTTCAGACACTGCACACAGACGCGAGAGATCACCGCGTCAGCACCAGACACACACGCACACACACACAGAGAGAGAGAGAGGAGATGGCTGTGATGATGAAGGTGACGGTGGAGAGAGAGGACGTACGGTGAGCTTGGGAGGGTCGTTGGGGTACGTCTTGGGAATGTCGAAGCGGAAGGGCACCGAGGCGTGCTTCCACGGACCGCCCAGCGGCGTGATGATCACTTTGAGCGCCTGCCACAACGAACCCACATCACAAAAGCGAGATGAGAACCCTTTCACCAAGACGTGCTCTCACACGCACGCGTGCTGTGCGCCTCTACACCCATACGCCGAGCTTCATTGAAATGAAAAAAAAAACTAAAATGAAAAAAATGAATTGGGAATGGAATGATGAAGTGGGGGGGGGCGAGCGCGTAGAGAGAATGGAGGGGGGGAGGGATTGTGCACCTTGATGTCGAGGTCCAGGTCCTCGTCGTCGTTTTCGCTCGAGCTGGAGCCCTCGTCGGCGCTGCTGCCCGTCTCGTCGTCGATGGGCGGCAGGGGCGGCTCGTGCGGATGGCTCAGGTTGTGCTTGGCCCGCTCGATGCGCCGCCGCTCGCGCTTCTCCTCGCGCGTCTCGAAGATGCACTTGATACGCACCGTGGGAAAGTGGGGGATGTCGATGATGTCCTTGTAGATGCGCGAGAGGAGCGCATTGGTCGCGCCCCCGCCCCGCTTCGACTTGAGATTGCGCAGGCAGATGGCCTTGTTGTTGTTGTAGCCCCCTCCCAGGATGGTAGCAGC
>CDFA01017718.1:0-10915 GCA_000826305.1 Acanthamoeba healyi
TTCGTTCACACGGCCGCGACGTGCAAGCGTCGCCTTGCGATCAAGACCTACCAAGTGGTGCCCATGACCGGCAAGGTTGGCATGATCGAGTGGCTCAACGATACGCGCCCGCTCAAGGTTTCGCGTCCTCCAGCCACCCCTGCATCCATTCGATTGCATCTCGCGCCAACGCTCATGATGAGCGCTTGCGCTGTGGCAGGAAATCGTTGAAGAGGAGCTCGCGCGGGACGAGCGCAAGCGCAAGGACGAGGTGTCCATCCTGAAGATCCCCGCTGCGCAGGCGCACAACCAATGGATTCAGTCCTACGCGTCCAAGGCCGCCCAAAAGACGCTGACCGGTCTCTACTACTGTACGTACTTGTGACTTACCGACACCGACACCACACGCAAGTGCAAGTTGCGAGTGCTCATGCAAACGTTGTGCAGCCATGTTCATGCACGCCACGCGCGAGGACGCGATCAAGAAGGTGGCGACCACACACGGGATGGTGCGCTGGGACCTCCTCAAGCGCGGTATCCAGGCCTTGTCCAAGTCGCCCGAGGCCTATCTCGCTATTCGTGCTCAGTTCGCCCGCACCCTATCCACCTTCAACGTTGCCTCCTACATCATCGGTATGCACCGCACGCCCACGCACTTTGTCCATACAAGGCGTTGGGTTCTTACTCTCGCCTGATCATCTCGTGCGGTACACGCCTGGCCCTACAGGTATCGGTGACAGGCATTTGGAGAACTTCCTGCTGGATCACAAGACGTACGTTGATGCTTGCACACGGCTGTATTGTTCAGCAGGTTACTGATGAAGCTCGCACACACACACACACACACACCTACGCGCACTGCTGCTTCCCACGCATGCATACGACGTTGCAGTGGAGGCCTGATCGGTATCGATTTCGGACACGCCTTTGGGTCGGCGACGCAGTTCCTGCCCATCCCCGAGCTGATCCCGTTCCGGCTCACTCGCCAGCTGACCAACTTCCTGCTGCCGCTCGACGCCGACGGCCTCCTCAAGCACAACATGGTCCACACCATGTCAGGTATCGTAGCACATCTCTCCCTCGCACACACCGGCCGATAGTCTGCGTCTAACCCTACCACAACCAGCCCTGGCGGAGAACAAGGACATGCTGTTGAACGTCATGGACGTGTTCATCAAGGAACCCCTGATGGACTGGGAGAAGCTCGCTCGCCGCCTCGTTCGCGAACAGAAGGAAGACGACGAGGAGAACGAGGACTCGCGGTCGTGGTTCCCCAAGGAGAAGATCGCGATCGCCAAGAAGAAGCTGGAGGGGTTCAATCCGGCCTACATCACCACCGAGGAGCTGACCAAGTCGGTCCACGCTCAGGCGCCCTACCTCGCCGAGCTCAAGAAGATCGTGCGGGGCGTGCCCAAGGACAACGTCCGTGCGCGCACCGGCGAGAAGTGCGGCAGCGTCAAGGAGCAGGTCGACTGCCTCGTCGATCAGGCCACCGACCCCAACATCCTCGGACGCACATACGGCGGCTGGGCTCCCTGGATCTGATCGTCCCATCGATAAAAACGCTTGTTGTATGTGAGCATGTTTCCCTCGCTCTTCTCTCTCTCCACTGTACAGCCGTCGTCGCGGTTTCACGAGAGTTCTCTCTCTCCTTCTGCGGTTCGCCTCTGTCGCGCTTCGCTTGGTGTGGCGCGACGCTGCAGCTTAGTCCGCCTTGGCGCACTTGGCCTTGGGGACGGCGATCTCGTCGATGGCGGCGAGCCGTTCGGTGAGAGTCGGATGCGAGTTGTGGTACATGGAGTAGTAGGGGTCCACCACGAACGACGACAGGTTCTCCGCGTGCGTCTTGATCAGCGCGTCTGCAAGACATACACCAGCGCTCATCAGCACCAGCTTTCGAGAAGCATGGGCGGCAGCAAGGCGTACCTCCGAGAGCGTGGTGGCCCTGCTGGACGGCAAAGGCGTCGGCCTGGTACTCAAAGTGTCGCGAGAGGACGTTCTGCGCGAAGCCGATGAAGTGGGCGGCGGGCTCGAAGATGAACGAGAACAGCGTCAGCCCGATGAACACCTGTGCGTGTGCACACAACGCGAGACGACATCGTCAGTGCCACTCCACTGACAGGTTCCCCCACAGGACAGGGCGAGGGGTGTGGCCTACCGGCTGAGTGGAGAAGCCAAAGCTAGCATAGAGATCAGTCGAGTTGATCATCGTGCCAAAGAGGTAGAAGTAGACAAAGATGTTGATCTCGGAGAGCACCAGGTTCTGCACGTTGTGGTTGAGGGACCAGTGCCCTGTGCGCACCAATAAAATATACGTAAACGTCAGTTCAGCGCTCTTGTGGAACAGGCCTGATGATAAGAAGGAGGTTACCGAGCTCATGGGCAAGGATGGCGAGGATGCCATCCTTGTCAATCTGCTGCAGGATGGTATCGTACAGCACGATGCGCTTGTTCTTCCCGAAGCCATAGAAGTAGGCCTGCAGCAGGATGACAATGTCGTTTGAGGTTAGCGTACCGCGTCACCGCCATGGCTCGCCCGACACGGCATACGAGATGGTGTGGCCGTACGTTGCTGTGGCTCGAGCGAGTCGATCCGTCCACGACGAACAGGTTGGTCAACGGGAAGCGGTTCTAGTGCCACAAACATGTATCGCGATGAGACGAGATGAGTCAAAAGGAACACGTGGTCCCATGACAGAATGGGCAACGCACCTGCATAGCCAGTTGGTTGATAGAAGTCCTGAGGTCGCCGTCCTCCAGCGGAGTGAAGGTGTTGAACAGAGGTGCTGCATCGAGATAAAGACGTCACAGGAGGGTTAGCTTTTGATCCTGAATGAACGTGCGCTGACGCCACAATGTGCAATGCAATGCACGTACCGATGACGTGAGGGTAGATGGCCATCAGGAAGAAACTGATGACTGACACGAACAGCCACACATCTGTGTTGCACAGCGCGTTATGAGTATCATCACCGACGAATACTAGGCAGGAGCGAGGGTAGGGCGGCAAGGCGTACAGAAGTAGAAGTGGGGCCCGCCCCACGTGATGACCTGCAGGATGCTCAGCAGGAGCGGCAGACCCAGCACGGCCATCAAGCCGACCGACTTGAGCTGATCAAGGAAGAACAACTGCACGCGCGCGTCATGTTAACCAAGCTGGCGGCTAACTGAGTCGATGAGGAGAAGAGGAGGTGAATGAGAGGAGAGGTGCACATACCGAGAGAGTCTGCTTGTTGAAGCCAAACTGCTGCTCGATGACAAAGGTCGAGTACAGCTCGAAGGGCAGGTGAATGAACGTCGAATAGAACTCGGCGATGACGATGAACACGATCGACTGCCACATCTCGCTCTCGCCTAGACCCGCCCACTGCGCGACGTCGGCCGACACTCCCCACAACTGCAGTTGACAAGAACGTGGTCAACGATGAGCGGCGTCAGCACCACGCACTGCCCGCACGAAAGAAGAGAGGCCTAGCAAGCAAGCAACGCGGAGAGAGAGAGAGAGAGCGTCATACCCAGGGCAGGGCGCCAAAGACCATGAGGGCCAGGCTGTGCACGAACATGATGGTCGATTCCACGAAGTCGAATGAACTGCGGAACGTGACACATCACGTCAAACGCGACCAAAACGGACCCAAACCGTGCAACAAGACAACTTGTGGAGCAGATGGGTGGCCTGCAGGACGAGCTGTAGATGATGAGGGTTGTGTGGCGGTGAAGGTACCTTCGCACAAGACCATACTTTTGCGACTTGTCAAACACTTCCTGCTTGACGGCGGAGGCGACCTCGGCGGGGACAGTCCGCGCGTGGAAGCAGCGATGCTGCCGCACGCTCAGCCACGTCTCCACCACGAACGACACCACAGAGAAGCCTTGCATGCACGCAGCAGCCCAAGCCAATACCCAAGTCAGTGCCGCTGGAGGTGCTGCGGAGTGCGCCGCGGGGAGAGGTACCGAGGAAGAACTCAAAGTAGGGGACCACCATGGTGCAAGTAGTGGTGTGTAGGGAAAACGATGGGGGATGGGTCTGAACAGAAGAAGGCAGCTGGAGGGGATAGAGGGGCTGCTGCTACTGTCTTCCGTTGCTGGCTCGATCCTCTCTCGTTGTGGCTAAACAAATTTTAAAATGTATTTACAAGTCGCTTTTATTGTGCTGCGGAGTTCCGGAGATGAAACTATTTGAGGTATGCATAACTGGTGTCGACACCTCACATTTTTTGACGAGCTCTGTGGGCCGCAAAATCTGCTGGCTCACCTCAATGAGGCTCTCTTCATCAGAGCGAAGCGTGCAAAGAGATACCTACCAGCCCCAGGCTGGCACAGCACGATCCCACTCCCATCGATAAGACAACACCTTCGTCATGAATCATTCCCGGGATTTATTGCTCCAAGCACCGTGGGCGTGTGCACACACGTGATGCTCCGGCGCACGGCAAAAATAACGAAACATTCTTTGAGTTCCTCGATACGTCCAACGACACGCGACTTTCCGCGGCACAGCATGCGAGATTGGTTGGAGGAGCAACGATAAATGGCACGTGAAACAGGACCATAAATAGCGATCGGCCCGAGCCTCGTCTTCTTCTTTTTCCCGCTCGCGCACCACACCTCCACTTCTACCACTGCAACTACTCCAGCTGCTGCAAAACAATACCTACACCTTCTCTGCACACCTCTGTGCCAACAACACAATAAACGTTGTGTGTGTTGTGTTTGTCCTCGCCAAACGTCAACAAACGGCGGTAAGCTCTCCCCTTTCTCTCCTGCCTCACGTCTCTGAGGAGGAAGAGGTAAAAGATGAAGTTTGGCAAGCATCTTCTGTCTCTGGCGCTGCCTGAATGGCTCGCCTCTTACCTTGACTACAAGGCCCTCAAGCGGGCGATCAAAGTGCAGGCCCAAACAGGTTCCGTTTCTTCTTCTTTTTCCGCTGCCTCAGATTTGTCTCCATCTTCCGCTACGCACATGAAGCGCCACGGGGACGCCGACTTTTTGGAGCACGGCCATTGACTGAAACGCGCTCTGTGTGTTGGCCTCTTCGTGTGTGTTGCTTCTACATCAACAACAACAGGCGACACCAGCCTCTTTGACACCCTGCTCTCGGCTGAGATCAAAAAGGCAGACGCCTTCCACAAGGCGCGAGAGGACGACCTGTTGCAGCTCTTTTCCGCTCTCATCGATAGGTCGGTGTCGTATCATCGCTTCCGTTGACGATTTCATCATCTAAATCTTTAAATATTTTTTATTAATAATACAGGTCCGGAAGAAAGTCGCCGGCGGCTGCGGCAGATGAGAAGACCCCGCTGCTCAAGAAGGCTTCTTCAAGCCAAAGTGATGTTGCCGCGCCGGAAACCTCCGGCGCCGAGGCTTGGCGCAGCATGCCGCGCGAGGAAGTGCTGCGACGTACGTTTAGATTGCAAACGATCGCAACATTTTAATCTCACGCAGCGTTGTCTCGATCGCTCACTTTTCTCTTTGATCCTTGGCACCACCGTGATACAGGCCTCGAGGAGGTGGAGCTGTTGGCTACTAACCTGCTCAAATTCTCCGCGCTCAACTACACGGGAGTGTCCAAGTCGCTGAAGAAGAGCTTCAAGAAGACCGGCATCAGCTCCGAGGACGCCTGGTTGCCCCGTCTCCATCAGACCCATTTCTTCCTCTCCCGCAAGTGCGATGAAGTGCTCACGAAGACGACGTTGATCCATCGTGAGGTGCGTGTTTGCTTGCTGCTCTGCTTCTCTCTCTCTCGTGTCCTATTGTGACTGACTGTACCTCATGCATTTAACTCCTAGCTCAAGGAAGATGACCGAGTTGCAGCAAGGAAGATCGCACAAGGCGGCAGCGGTGGATCATCTTCGTCCTCGGATGGCGCTGTTGACGGACAGGCGCCTTCTCTGTGGGCGTTCATTCTGGGCACGTTCGTACACCAGATCGCGGATAACGCCAACAAGCTGGTGGTTCCCCTAGTCTACTTGCAGATCACCAGCGTCGGCATCATGTCCATCCTCACTGGTGTTATGACGCTCCTGCAAACGTTCGGCACGCTGCCGGCCGGTCGCTGGTCGTCGATGATCGGACCCAAAGCGCTCATCCAGTGGATCACCCTGGGAAGGGCCTTACTCACCGCTACTCTTGGTGTAGTGTTCTTCTTCTACACGACGGGAGCCATACCCTCTGGTCTCACACTCTTCCTCGTGACGCTGATCACCAGCGCTGATTGGTTCATTCGAGGTACCTCGTCACCACACTTGCCTTCGTATGTGTACCGTACATGCCCACGCTGGTGCTGATCCAGTTTTACTGTATGTGTGTGGGGCTTCGTAGGTGCCATCGACACTGCGCGCAACGTGCTTCCCATGGCCTATTCGCAAAACAGCAAGAAGATGCTGGATGAAATCAACATCCGCTTCTTTACTGTCTTCGAGTTGGGCGCGCTCGTCGGTCCGGTCGTCCAGGTACGCGCGTATATCATTTCGTTGTTTACACACTGTCGATGTATTGGGTGCTGACATTACTCTCGTCGCAGGGTATCATTCTCGCTCTGGGCTGGGGCCTTGCGGTCACCCTGTGGGTCCCGGTGATCTTCCTGGTTATCAACCTCGTGATCAACTTCTGGATTCCCGAGGCCGACTCGAGCAAGTACTCGTTCCTGCAGTCAAAGGATGAGGGAGCCGACGGTGAGAAGAAGAAGAAGAAGCCCAGCCTCATCGAATCCTACATCATTGGCATCAAGGAGTGCATTCATCCCACTATTGGTACGCTGCATCTCCGTCTATCGGTATTCAGTAGTGTAGTGTGCGCTCACGCCAGACATCCCTTTCCCATGCACCGCAGGTCTCCTCTTCATTTTGGTCATCCTGCTCCAGCTTAACAAGATTCGCTTGGTCATTCCTCAAATCATCGCTGTGGAGCTCTTCAACGACGATTCCTACGCTGCTTGGATCTTCAGCACCTACTCGCTGGGTGGTGTCATCGGTACGCCGTACCCCAGCTTTCATCCCCTCTTTGTTTCGTTGTTGATCTGCGTGTGTTAACGAAACGTTTCCGCGTGACACAATAGGCAGCGGTGTGTACGCGCTGGTGAAGGACACTTTCACGCCGGCGATGAACATGGTCTTCGCGTCCACTGGCGTCCTCATCCTCGCTGTGAGTTGGTGGCCTGCGCTTGCTCAGACTACCATTATCCCGTTCCTTTCGCCTAAGGACGAGTGGCTCCTCTGGGTGCTCTTGGGTACGACGTATTCCTTTGCCACCACTCGCTGCTAGTAGCTAGCAGCCAACTGATCGCGCGTGCAATCAGGTGCCATGCTCTTCTCCATCGTGAAGCAATCAGCCCGCACCTCGCTTCAGTCCATCTTTCAGTATGCCCTCAAGGACTCCAAGTCCGCCGCGGACATCATGGCGCTCAATCGCTTCGGCGTCAATGGCCTGGGTAAACACGCCTATTCCCTCAGTTCTTCGTTATTGACGTTCGAGCAGCGGTCTGATCTTGTGTTGTCTCTCCTCAGCCACCGGTCTCCGCTTCGCTCTCGGTATTCCTTTCATCTTCTTCTCTGTCACCACGGCGTTCCTCTCCATCTCGGGCGGACTCGCGGTGATCTCAACCGTCATGTTCATCGGCACCTACCTCTTGTCCAAGTACGTCGCCTTCCACAGTGTGTTCGCACTGGTACACTCGAAGCTAACTAGCCAGGATCACCACCAATCAGGCTGCCTATCAACAAGCAGAACCTCAAGAAGAACAAGGATGCCGACAACGAAAAGGAGGTCATCGACTCCAACGAACAAAGCAAGGCGATCAAGAAGAGGAAGCTCTCCAAGAAGAAGAGTAAGATCAACAGACAGCTCTCCGATCAGGAACTCGCACCGCTCGTCGACATCCCCAAGGACAGCGGCGTGCTCATTGTCTTCGAGGGTACATGCACCTCCATCCACCTCTACCACTTGGCATGAGGCTATGATTGACCATCTTGCTCTCATCTTATTAGGTTTGGACGGCGCTGGCAAGTCTACCCAGGTTGAGCGCCTCAAGTCGTTCATGCAGGGCGAGGGTTACGTGTCGCTGGTCACCACCTGGAGCAAGTCTGCCCATCACTACGATCTCATCAGGCAGCTCAAGCGACAGACGCCCATGCGAAGCATTCTCCTCACTGTCGTCCAGGCCATGGACTTCCAACAGATGATCAAGCAGGACGTTATTCCTGCCCTTCGTCGCAAGAAGGTGGTGTTGTGCGATCGCTATTTCTACACTGGCATCGCTCGCGGTGTTGCTCGCGGACTCAGCAAGACATGGCTCAGGCAGCTGTTCACTGCCGACGTGGTACGCATGTGTGCTGTATGAGTCTTATTAGGAGCAGCAGCATCTTACCTCTGCGTTTTTGTTGTTTGTGTCAGAACTTGGAACCCGATCTTGTCCTCTACCACCAATGTGTGGCTGCTGTTGCCGTCTCTCGCGTGCTGTCTCGCTCCAACTCCAACACTGCCCAGCTATCAGACGACTCCATGACCCATCGCGTCATTGTCACACTCAAATCTGAAGACGGTACGTCCACTGCGTCTCTCCTTTGCAACGAGTCCCGTGCATGTATTTACTAAGTCTTGCTTCACCTTCATCACCACCCACAGGTGGAGACAAGAGCAGGGACTTGAGCGCCGCAAGGATCTCTGTCTATGAGGCCGGCTTGGACGTTGCCAATCCTGATCTGGACCCCTATGACAACTTCGTGGCGTTCCAGACTCGCGTGTCTGCCCAGTACGACGCTATGATTCCCGTATGTCCTCCTCTTCTCTCGTTCCCCTGCTTCATGGGCACTCTCATGAGTGTGAGCTAACAACATCACGACACGACCCCATTCTACCGCAGGAATACCGCTTTAAGGTAGTCGATGGTACGGGAGGAAGGGACGAACAGGAGGAAAAGGTGAGGAGCTACGTGGAGCCGATGCTGGCTGACCTCAAGAAGGAGGTCTTGCGTCCATTCAAGACAAACCTGTTTGACAAGAATCCCAAGCTCGACAGCGGAAAGAAGGTCAAGGAGTACTACCTCACCAAGGATGGCCTGCACTGGTACTTCAGGTACAACGTTAGCTCTCTCGCTCCTCTTCCTTCGATGGGGACATCGCATGGACGCGCTGAAGCTGACATGTGTGCTTTCCAGAACCATGTACTTCCCGATGCGTACCCGCCTGAGCGAGTTGATTGACTTGTCCAAGGCCCCTCGCGTGTTCCTGCACGGCAATCCGCACATCAACAACTTTGCCCGTTTCCCCAACGGCTCAGCGATGATCGACTTTGATCGAACCTGCATCGGCCCATACCTGTGGGACCTCGTGCGCCTCATGGTGTCGACGGCCTTCAAGCAGGACGGCCAAGACGAAATCGGCGGCACCTTCCTCCGTCAGGGCGTGCTCCAGCGTCTCAAGAGCGGTTACGAGTGGGGTCTCCTCCACAAGGACGAGCCCAGCGTGCACCCGCAGCGCAATGAGCCTTTCATTTCGCTCGACGATGCTCCCGCCCAGCCTGCGCAGCCAAAGCCATTCGCGATCCCGCCGGACGTCAAGGGCCGCTTGTCCATGGAGATCATGCCTAGCCCCGAGACGCCACACGCGAGGAGCAGCCTGGCCCCTCCGGCTCCGCTCGTTCGTGCCCGTTCGGCCTCGCTCGTGTTTGGTGACGGTGGACACACCGATCCAAGCTTCTACCTCAAGAGGCTTGATGAGATGCGCAAGAACCATGCCGACCTCGACGACTCGCTCAGGGAGATGGCTGCCACTTACCTAGAGGTACGGCGAGCCTACCGCATCGCGTGTGTTTCGCGAATTGATCTAACTCTGGTATTCGTGCGCTTTCTTTAATGCAGGCACTTGGCACAGAGGGTAGCAACTACGTTTTGGCTGAGGCCGGAGTGTCGCCCAACTGGAGTGGCCGCACGAGGACTCTGTTGCTCTTCAAGAAGGACAAGGCAGCGTCCGATGACGATGATTCCAACGTCGATGGTGGCATGCTTGTGGACATCAAGCCCGTTCGTACTGATCCTGATGACAAGTACTTGCTTGCCCCACCACCAGTTGCCCAGTCTGACCACCCACTCACAGCTGCTGACCTCTCTTGCTCTCTCTTTCTTTCAGGTTCTTCTACAACCCCTTCAAGCCCGACTACGGCAAGCGCATGCTTAAGGCGCAAGATCTGTACGCTGACGGATACATTCATCACTCGGCCACGTTCTTCTTCAAGGACATCCAGTACTTTGCGCATGAGGTACTGCAGCCCAACACTGTGGCCGGATCCTTTGTCCCGCTGAGCGCTCACCAAGCCGTGTGGCCGCGCGATCTTCCAGATTCCCAGCATCAAGGTGGGCGTCAAGCGTCCGCTGACGGAAGTCGACCAGCGTGATCTTCTCTATGCCGTGGGCACTCAGCTGGGCCGCGGCCACGCTCACTCGATGCAGGATGGACTCTCGGTCTCCCACATTCTGTTCCACCTCAACTTCTCGTGGCCCATGGTCTGCGAGGCCTCAGAGCGTCTCAAGGACGAGCTCACCTCGGCCTACCGGAGGTACCTCACCGTCGCCGAGGCGGAGCACAGCTAAACGGCTGCCCTCCGAGACACCAGCATCGATCGCCAACACATCGTCATCGTGTGAGAGACGTGTGCGTGTCGACGACTTGCGCGGCAAGGCAGAGAGACTTGAGCGAGAAGGTCCGAACGGGCGAGATTCTTATGTGTGCGATAATGGTGAGCACACGGCGGATTCTCTTCCTTTGTACCTCTTGCGCAGATCTCTCGTCTTCCCTCCTTCCTCTCTTTCTCACTATCTTCATTCTCTCCTCTGCCGTTAGCACACCCCCATGTAGTTTTTTTTCTTCATAAAGCTCTGTGTTCCTTCTGACAGGTGCATGAGGGAAGGTGTTGGAGATGATGGGAAGAAAGTATGTTTTTG
>CDFA01017719.1:0-11809 GCA_000826305.1 Acanthamoeba healyi
CCAGCTCGGCTTCTCCCTCGAGCTCGCCCTCTGCCTCGGCTTCGGCTTCGCCGTCCAACTCGGCCGCGCCTTCGCCCTCGCCTTCTGCCTCTGCTTCGGCTTCGCCCGCTGCTCCCTCGCCTTCCGCGTCTGCCTCCCCGTCGGCTTCGCCCGCTGCTCCCTCGCCCTCGGCTGCTCCGGCGTGCCCGCCTTCGTTCTTTGGCGGCGCCGCGGCCTACAACGTGTTCCTCTCCGGCAACCCCGCGAACGAGTTCGCCCTCAACATGATCAACGGCGACGTGTGGGGCAAGGTTGCCGTCGACGGCAGCGTCCGTGCCCGCAGCTTCGGCATCGGCACTAGGCTCACTTGCACTGCTGCGGAGGCCAGCCAGGCCACCCTCATTGCTTCGGGCTCGACTGTTGACGTTACTGGCGAGATCCAGTGCGGCAACCTCGTGACTCCTGCCTCCACCGCGGTGACCGGCTTGTCGTTCCGCAACGGCAAGGCCATCACTGGTGACATCACCGCTATCACTGGCGTCGACTTTGATGCTATCGAGTCGGCCCTTTCCTCGGCCTCCAGCTCTCTGTGCAGCGCTGCGGGCACTGCCGCCACCGTGGGCTCTGGCAACGGCGTGACCTTCACCGGCTCCAACAGCGCCTCGCAGACCTTCACCATCACCGCGGCTCAGCTCGCTGACGCCTCGTCGATCCGCTTTGCCTTCGCCGACGCCTCGGCCGTCCAGCAGGTCGTGGTCAACGTCGTCGGCAGCGGCACCGTTGACTTCTCGGGCTTCGACACCAACCTGGGCGGCCTCGCCAACGGCCGCATCACGTGGAACATCTGCTCGGCCACTCGCGTGACCGTCAGCGCGTTCAACTTCCAGGGCAACCTGCTCGCACCGCTGGCCGACGTCGTGATCAGCAACGCGCAGATCAACGGCAACGTCGCTGCCCGCACGCTGACCAGTACCGGCAGCGGCGAGGTCCACCTCCCCCAGTGCCCTTAAACAGCGGCCATCTCTCCCTATCGTTCTCTGAGCTTCGATCAAGCTCTCTCTCTCTATCCGAGGCCGGCCCGCACACACAACAAGCAGCCGCTGCAGATGCCGCGCCTGTGCTGACCTTCTCTCTCTTTCTCTTCGCTCTTCATTCTTTGAGCTCCATCTCTTTCATATTTTGCAAGTCTACGACAGCGTAGCTTCCACCGTTCAAACAACAATACACTCCCCCATACTCATACTTCACCTGGCCACGCTCTCCTTGCTTTCTCTGCGATCATCAGCTTCGAGGGCGGAGGACGCCAAGCTTGCGCGCCAAGAGCCCGGTCGCCTCCAGCACCGCTTGCTGCTCGGGGTTGTGGCGTGCGATGTACCAGAGCACCTTGCCGTAGAGAGGCTTGGCCACGTCCAGGCCGTGCTTGGTCGTGAAGTCGACAATCCGCTCCGATGCCCTCTGGACCTGGTCAGGCGGCACCACGAGCTCGACCTCGCCGATGTGGTAGTCCATCGCGGCCATGCTGTCCAGATCGATGGTCAGCCCGTCCGGCGTGACGTACTTGCGCCGTCGGGTCTCGATCCGACAGAAGGGCTCCAGTTCCATCAGCGATAGCACGTCCTCCATCCTCCGATGCTCCGTCTTCTCCATCAGCGACTCCAAGGCGTCCCTCGCCGACTGCTTCAACCTCGGGTACCTACAAGCTCGCCACACACCAAAAACGCGTCAGTTTAGGTCCGACTTGTGCTCGTGGTCGTGGTGCTCACTTGATGAGGAACTGGCGGATGTCGCTTTCCCTCGTCAACTCCTCGTAGCGGTCCGGATGGCCGTCCGTGGCGTTATTGTCCTCTGTGGATGTAAGGGCGTCCTCGTCACCAGCAAGGGCCGCCAAGGCTTGGTGGTGCGGCACTTTGCACTCAAACTGCCCGCTCCGACTCCGTAGCCACACGTCGTTGCTGGAGAGGGGGTAGGTCGGTCTGGCGTCATAGTAGACATCCTCGAACCTCTTCTCCGCCACGAAGTCGGCGATGCGGGCGATGTCCCGCTCCTGCTCGGGCCTGTACCTAAACTTGACCTCCACTTCCACCAGCGAGGCGGGCAGAGCCAGCGATGACTGGCGACGCCCGCTGCTATAACTCTTGGTCATGCCCAAGCGACCGTACGTTCGCCTCATCGTTCGCCTCTTCCTTCCTCTCACTCCTGTCCGTCCCTTCTTGAGCGCCAACTCACAAAGTGCTCGGCCCAAAACGTGTTCTGGACAGGTTTCGCTCTGCAATGCGATTGGTCAACGGCTTATGTCAAAGACACACAAAAGGCGGTATCGTCATCCACCGCTTTGTACTCTTATAAACCCTACAGACACGCACAGCACAGACACACAGCCACCAACAAACCGACCAACCAACCAACTAAACAAACAACCAACTAACCAAACATGCACGACGACTTAAATCAACAACAACGTCTCGACATCGATCATGAACCTCAAGATCAACCGCTCCAGAACTTCGTGCTGTGTAGCTTGGCTGCCGTTCTGCTTCTCGCGGGGTCAGTCTTCTGGTTCAACTGGCGGCTGACGAGAGGCAAGAGCAAGATGATCACGAGCGATGAGAGCAGGAGGAGCGACCAGAGGAAGTCGCCGGTGAGCGTCAACTACCACTTCACCCGCAAATGCAACTACGAATGCGGCTTCTGCTTCCACACCGCCAAGTCCTCGTTCGTGCTGAAGCTCGACGAGGCCAAGCACGGACTCGCCCTGCTCCAGCAGGCCGGCATGCGGAAGCTCAACCTGGCCGGCGGCGAGCCGCTGCTCCGCGCCTACCGCCCGTTCGTGGGCGAACTAATCCGCCACGCCAAGGAGGAGCTCGGGCTCGAGAGCGTGTCGATCGTCTCCAACGGCTCTCAGCTGGACGAGGAGTGGTTCGACCGGTACGGCGCCTACATCGACATCCTGGCGATCAGCTGCGACTCCTTTGACGAGCGCGTCAACGCGGACATCGGCCGAGGCCGCGGCGATCACCTCGCGGGCGTGCGCAAGGCGCGGGACCTGTGCCTCAAGCACAAGATCAAGTTCAAGATCAACACGGTCGTCAACCGGCTCAACTGGGAGGAAGACATGAACCAGCACATCTGCGAGCTGCAGCCGTCGCGGTGGAAGTGCTTCCAAGTGCTCAAGATCGAGGGAGAGAATGCCGCCACCACCGACGACAGCGGCTATAGCTCCGAAGACCAGCCCCGCACACCGCTGCGGGACGTCAGCCGCTTCATCATCACCGACGAGCAGTTCGATGCGTTCTGCGCTCGACACAGAGACCGAGCTTGCTTCGTGCCCGAGTCCAACAAGGCGATGAAGGACAGCTACCTGCTCCTGGACGAGAGGATGCGCTTCCTCAACTGCACGGCCAACCGCAAGGACCCCACGGGCTCCATACTCGAGGTGGGCGTGCAGCAGGCCCTGGACGAGAGCGGGTGGGACGACGCCATGTTCGTGCACAGGGGCGGCCTCTACGACTGGACCCGATCCCCAGGATCGTGTGGGTCACTCACCAAGGAGCTGGAGTGGTGAATCTGTCGCCCTCAGGAGACGTCCGAGCTCGGTCAACATATTCATGAATTTAGATTAAATAATTTCAATTTCCGTTTAATTTGTCCAAAATAGGACAAATTCATATTTTTAATCATTTTCTTTGCCTTTTTCGCGACCAAGAGATGTCGTGGCGATTCGGTTCGCTTTGGTCGCCTCGGCGTCGACGTCCGCAGCTGGACTGAACGACGCAAGTCTCTCCTGTTGTGCACTTGTGGCGCATGCGAAGAAGGAATCTGCTGCGCGCACTCGTACTCGCCTTGATCGCCTTCTTGTTCGCAGCCGGTGCGCTCTGTCTGGTGGTGCTGCACGCGCTCGGACCCCCCGCCCCCCTCAGCGACCTCGTATCGAGCAGCGGCCTGCGCCCCCTCGAGCCCAACCCCAACACCATCATTATCAACAATTTTAATTCTCGCCAATTTCGATTCAATTCGGATCGCGAGATGTACGTGCGACGTCGCGAGGAGAACACGCGGGCCTACCTGGACTTCTACTACAGGGAGCCCATGGTGGCCTTCAACCGCTACATACGCGGCAAGCCCCAAGAGGACCACGACAGCGGCGGAGGCGAAGTGATCGAGCCCTTCACGGGGCCCATCCCCATGTTCGCCGAGAGCAAGGCCCGCCTGCCGTCGCCCTTCTGGGCGGGACACCAGGAGGCCATCGACTGCTACTGGTCCACCTGGGAGATCGTACGTACCTTGTCCGCCCGCTGCCGTGCGCGTGCGGTGCTTGTGTGCGCGCGTGCGTGTTCGTTTGCGTGTGCGCTGATTATGTGCGTGTGCGTGTGCGCTAATTGTGTGCGCGTGCTGGTCTCATGATGTGATCTTGCAGGCCTTCCGCAACATCAAGCCGGCCGGGACGGAGAACGGCTTCGTGGCCAACTTCATCGACACCGCATTCAACAACTGTCTCTTCATGTGGGACTCGGCCTTCATCCTCCTCTTTGCCAGGTGCCTGCAAGCTCAGCTTGATCACTGCCTCGTTCTTGATGCGCACACAAAGGACTGACACTAACCGCGCGTGTTGCTGCTGCTGCTTGTGATTCAAGGTATGGATCGCGGGCGTTTGACTTCCAGCGCACGCTGGACAACTTCTACGCCAAGCAACACCCCGACGGCTTCCTCTCCCGCGAGATTCACGAGTGGGACGGCCAGGACCAGTTTCACCGACACGATCCCACGTCCACCGGTGCGCGTTCGCGTATTGACACTGCACACAGCACGACGCGCTAGAGTTGCACATTGTGCTCGTGCAATGCAGCATTGCGTGTGCGAGGAGTTTGTGGTGTGCTCACGCTCGTGTTGTGACCACACGACGGCCTTAGGGCCCAACGTGCTGCCGTGGGAGGAGTGGGAGTACTTCCAGAACTTTGGCGACGTGCAGCGGATCAAGAACATCTTCTTCCCCCTGCTGGGCTACCACCGCTGGATGCGCAAGCACAGGACGTGGCCCGATGGCACCTACTGGACCTGCGGCCTCGGCTGCGGAATGGACAACCAGCCGCGCATCCCCGAAGGTGACCTACCGCCTTCACTGCCGTGCCTAGCATTGCGTAAGGCTGACAACGTATGGCGCGCCTATGTGACGATGCTACAGGATGCAACGCGTGGACCGATCACGGCCACATGGCGTGGATCGACGCATGCTCACACGCCGTACTATCTGCCAAGGTGCTGCTCGACATGCACAAGGTCGTCCGCGACAGCGGCGCACAGGTAAGACCGACATGTCATGCCGTATGTCATTCGGGACTGTGGCGATCCGAACTGACCGACCATCACTCACGCGTCAGGAGAGCGAGTGGGACGTGGACTTAACGGATCTGCGCGAGGAGGTCGAGCAGCTGACCAAGTTCATCAACGACGCCATGTGGGACGACAGCATTGGGTTCTACCACGACCTCAGGTAGCTAGCGTGTGCACAAGTTCAGTTGAAGAGTAGTCCAGCCTAAGCTTTGCCGTACAGGATGAGTCGGTTGACCGGACAGGAGAAGGGTAAGCGAACGGGCCTCTCGGAGGTGAAGACCATCGGTGCCTATTGGACGCTCCTCGCAGGCGTGGTGCCGCAAGAGCGCTTGACCAAGTTCGTTGGCCATCTCGACAACCCGGCTGAGTTCAAGACGCCTCACCGTGTCCCTGCCCTCAGGTACACCCGCACTGACTAGTTGTGAGTACGTGCGTCGTGCACGAGCGTGGGCTAACACGCCATGCAGTCGTGACCATCCCAAGTTCGCCGAGAACGGAGACTACTGGAATGGTGGCGTCTGGGCACCCACCAACTACATGGTCCGTGTTCTCCTGACGCCCCTGATCATTTGCTCTGCTCTTGCTTGTCGTGTGTTGGGTCGACTTATCTCATCTGCTCGCTCGACGCAGGTGTTGCGCGGCTTGACGAAGAACGGGCAGGACGACCTGGCCTATGATATTGCGTCGAACCACCATCAGGCGGTCGTCGACGTCCACAAACAGACCGGCACCGTGTGGGAGAACTACAGTCCCTCGAGCGCTGCCCCCGGCTCCCCTGCAAAGGAGTACGTGCAATCCGCACACATATCATCATGGCTCTCGCATCTCCGCCGTCGTGCTGAACGCACAACTGCAGGGACTTTGTTGGCTGGAGCGGTCTTGGTCCCATCGCCATCTTCCTCGAGTATGTGATCGGTCTCCGGCCCTACGTTGAGTCCGGTACGCCACGCACACACAGCACACGACACTCGCGGTGTTTTCTCACTGAGCGTGCGTGCGTGCGAGCAGGGCTGCTGGTGTGGGACGTGCGGCAGCTGGAGGCGCACGGGGTGGAGCGCTACCCCTTTGGACGCGATGGCTGGCTCCACCTGTCATGCGAGGCCCGCACGAGCGCTGCGGCCCGGCCGCGCGTCACTGTCAAGAGCTCTGTCGCGCTCCGGCTCGAGCTGCGCTGGGCCGGCGACGACGACCAGAAGACCCAGGTCGAGGTCATCGACGTGCGCCCGACCGAGATGGTCAACTGAGTCACACACAATGTATGGATGACATTTCGTCCATGTGGTGTGATGATCATCATCTACTTTAGAGTACAGGGTGTGCGTGTGCGTGTGCGTGTGTTGTGTTGTGTTGTGGGGATGGTGGTGGCACTTGGCGCCAAGGGACGCTCAGCTCTTGGCCGGACTTGAACCTCCGGCTCGCGGGCTCACCGGACTCCCACGGGGCGTGTGTCCCCTCTCGGATTTTCGGTGTTTGCTGTGTATCGAGAGTGCGCACACAACGCAACGCACGCAAGGTCAGCATTGACACAGCTTCTCAGCACGACACGAGAGGTGTGGGCGATCTGATGGTACCTCTTGGAGCTGGACTCGTGGAAGATGAGTGAGGCGGTTTCCTTGAGCTGTCGCGAGCGCGGGGTGGTGGACGTGGAGCCCATGCTCGCGGCCGACTCAGCTGACTCGGAGCGGTGCAGACTGCCCGTACCGCTGGGTTGGTGCCGCTCGCGGTTCTTATCGCGCATGGTGCCTTCCATCAGCTTGCCGTTGGCCTCATAGTAGAGGTACTTGACTCGCTTCAGGTCCCGCTCCAGCTTCTTGATCGTCTCCTCCTTCTCCAGGCAGTGCGTGCACGACTCCGCTGCATTCTCTTCCTCCTCGACCGCCTCTTCCTCCTCTTCGCCGTCTTCGTGTGGTTTCTTCTTCTGCTGCGACTCGGCTGACACTCGCCCGCCTGGGGCGTGCTTGGAGCGCAGCGGGTTGGCGGACGACGGCGACACCGCGGCGGCGGCGGCACTGCTGACCACGGTGGTGAGGTCGTGCTGCGGCGACCATAGTAATCGATCGTTGGGCGCGATGTCCTTGGGCGGAGCAGCGAGGCCGTCCTGCTGCAGGATGCGCAGGCGTTTGATCTCGAGCAGCAGCTTCTCGCGCTCCTGCTCCCAATCGCTCCGCTCGCGTTCAAACTCCTCGCGTTCCTGTCGCACCTTCTCCTCGTTCTCACGCAATGCGTACTCCCGCGCCGCCAGCGCTTCCTCGCGCGGATCCTTGCTCGACGTCACGGGCGCCTGCGAGCCGGTCAGCGACGACCGTCTGTAGCTGCGGCGAGACATCTCTCCGCTCCACCGCAGCACCTCGGGGCTTCGCATATCGAGTCCCGCGTTGCTGATGGTGGTGACCGAGCCTCCGCTATGTCGGTCGCTTCGCTTCTTGCCGTCGGCCGTGGCCGTCGTGGCCGTTGCCGCCGTGAACGATTTCTCTCTCTCCCTCGACTCGCGGTTGAGGCGCTCGCGGCTTTCGGTTCGCGGCTGGAGGCCAATGGGCTGCCACGCCGTGCCGAGGCCGAGGTTGAGATTGAGGTTGAGGTCCAGCTCGTCGGATCGCGCGCGTTCCTCGATCTCCATCTCCAACTCGACCTCGGCCTCGATCTCCATCTCGCGCTCTACTGTGGTCGATTGCCATACGTTGCTCCACGTCAGGCGCTCCTCGCCCTCCGATCCGCTGTGTACACCCCACCCATGCCCCGCGTCCCCCAACGTGAGTGGCAAGCGCAGTGAAGATCATCCTTTAACTGCCCGATTGGAGATTGACTTACCTGGCGCCAGACAACGAAGACGACCTAGCCTGTCGACCTGTCGACTTGGGGTACCTGTGCGAATGTTGTGGTGAGTAGACGAGCGGCACACGCACACGCACACGCACACGCACACATGCGAGCAGACGTACTTGTTGTCGCCCTTGGGGGAGAGCGGCGGGGTTCGATGAGGCATATGGAGGAAAGTCGTGGAGGGCGACGACGCCGGCGTGGTGCCGAGATACGTGCGCGGAGACGAGGGGAGCGACGAAGAGGCATCGATGAGCCCTTCGGACGCTCCAGCGTACATTCGGCCACCAGGAACCACCATCGAGCCGCCGTAGTGGTGGGGCAGCGAGGTAGTCGATTTGGAAACCGACGGCGATGCAGCGGGCGAGCTGAGAGGCGACGAGGCGGGTGACAACGATTGGGACGAGCTGGTGGAGGAGAAATAGGACTTGGGCGCCGCCGGCGAGTGAGAGGGCAGCTTGAGTCGCGGCACATAGGGCGTCGAGCTAGCGCGCTCGCGTTTGGGGAAGAGCGCCAGGTTGGTCGTTGTCAGCGACTTGGCCGCCTTGCTCATCGCGCCGCTCGCGTAGGCATGCCCATGAGCCTGGCTGTGGTGTCCGTGAGACGGGCTTGGGCTGGTGCTGCCCGTCGGTCTCGTGACGCACACGCTGTGTCGTGGCGAGCGGAGGTCGTCTAGGTCAAAGCCGGGTGTCGGCGTAGGATGGCTGCGCACTTTCTCGTCACTCCGCGACAGCTTCTGCGTCGTGGGACTGCGTCCATCCTCATTGCCAGCCGCTGCGCGCTCCCTTTCCTTCTCCTTCTCCTTGTCCCTCTCGATCCCCTTGTCCTTGTCCTTGCTCTTGCCGCTGAGCGATCGACCGCGCCGCTTGACCGACTGGAGGAATCCAGAGCCTTCGCTGCTGGCGCCGCTTCCATCGCCCGAATGTTTGATGCCAGCGATGGTGCTGAGGATGCCGCTGCTGCCCTTCCGCTTGATGCTGCTCTTCCGCTTCTTCTCCCGCTTCGAGGAACTCTTCTCTTCGCCGATGCATCCGTTGTCGTCGTCGAGGATGATCACATCGTCGTCCGTGTTGACGCCCTGATCGCCCTGGCTCACGCGGCGCTTGAGCTTGCCTTGCTGCTTGTCGACAGAGGCCGAGGGCAGCGAGTGCGACGAGAGCGACCTCTTCTTCATGCTCGGGTCTAGCTTGCTCTTGGCCGCGCGTGCCTCGCCCGTCTCGGAGAACGAACGCGCGCGGCGCAGCGGCCACTCGCGCGAACTGCTCCGCACCTCGCCCTCGGCCTTGATGGGATCGGTCGCGATGATCTCAACGCGGCTGTTCCTCCGCTGGTGCGTCGCCTTGCTGGCCGGCGTGGGCGATGTGGGTGTTGACATCGATTTGCTGGTCGTGAGACTCTCCGCTCGAGACACCGACGTCGACGTCGATGTCGGCGTTGACAATGGCGCCTGTGCGACCGACTGGTGGCGGTCTGTCGTAGCCTCGCCGCTGGCCGTGGACGTGATCGAGAAGCTAGAGGCGATGTCAGAGGAACCGCCACCGGCGGCCTCGCGCTCCCGTCGCTCCTGCTCCTCCTTCTCCCTCTGCTTCTTCTCACGCCACAGCCGTCGCTCCTCCTCCTCCCACTCGTCCAGCACCCACGTCGGATCTCGCCAATCATCTTTGTGCGCAGCCACACCGCACGACACGCACCGCACACGCGCACGCGCACAGACACGGACATAAAATGTGAGCGACGCGCACGCGCACGCGCACGTGCAACTTGCAGAGCGAGCGAGAGAGAGAGCCGTACCGCTGTCAGTGCCCGAGGAGTGCGAGGAGGAGGTGTCATCGTCGCCGTAGCTGCCGTCCCAGACCGAGGCCTTGTCGTCCTCCGAGTCGGAGGCGATGGCGTCGCGCGTCTTGTTGCCCTTGCGCCCAAACGACACGTTGCGGCGGATCGAGTCCTCGAGGTCGTCCAGCGAGTGGTGCCGCTTGCTCCGCCGCCGTGTGGCGACGGACGACGTGGAGAGGGTGAGCGTGTTCTCCTTGTCCTTGTGCGACATGGACATCCCGCCCGCGCCGCCGATCTTCTTCAGCAGCTTCTCGCCCGGGAACTTGAAGCTGCGCGGCGAGATGAGGCTGTTGAGCTTGCTGCTGTTGCTCGCCTTGACCTGCGCCACCCGCTTCGAAGACGAGGGCGAAGATCCCGACGACGACGATGACGATGTAGACGTAGACGTAGATGACGTCGTGGAGGCGGGGGCGGCGTGATGCCCCGTCGACGTAGCCAGGCCTCCATGAATGGACGACATTTTCTCGATTATCGAGAAATTGTGAAATCTCTCCTCCCCCCCCTCGATGGATGGGTCCTCTTTCTTTTTCTGTAGAGATGGATCGATTCTATGTCCTATTGGGACGATGGATGGAGGTAGCGGGAGGCGGGATGAGGTTGCTCCTCTCTTCCGTGTGCGAACTGAAACTAAAAATCCTATCCGAGGGGAGCTCAGATGAAAGAAAGATGAACTAAAATAAACTTGGCTGGAAGAAGAAGATGGAGCGGCAACCACCTTGCGAACTCAGGCGTGCGCACGCCCTTCCCAACCTCGCGGTTCTTTCCTCTCGTGCGCACGTTCTTGCCGTTGGCCCGTTTCGGTTGGGTGAGACACACATTTTTCACACGCCTAAATTAATTAAGCTCACATTTTTCAAATTCTCCGCTTATGTACATTTCGGAATTAAATTAAAACAATAAATAATAAAATAAATAAAAATAGTTTGGTCTCCTCGGGAAGGATCAGTACGGGGATCCCTCAGAGGCGCCCTCCTCGATGAGCGAGGCCGGGACGCCGTAGTCTGGCGGCGGTGGCGGAATGTAGTCGGCTGTGTGTAGGTCCGAGCAAGATCATAGAAGAGGTGAGTGTGTGTTCTCCAAACACACTTTACGTTCGTGTGGTGTAGTGTGGGTACCTTGAGGCGGTGGCAACCAGGAGAACAACCACCACACAGGCCATCTGCGCTTCCGTCAACATGAAAGAGGTTGGTTTCGATGCGTGGCACACATGACGCACGACACACATCACGATGTTGGATGAAGATGTGATCTGCGAGCTGGGTACCCTCGTCGCTCAAAGAAGATCTCCCAGTTCTTGCGCAGGCCGTGATCGTACTCGTTGAAGTACTCCTGCTCGGCCACGACGCCCTTCTTGGCGATGCGTCGGATCTGGTAGAACTCGAGGGTCGTCTTCCCTGTGTGCGTGTTGCCGCGACCGAACGCGTCCACGATCCAAGTCAGGTCAGATCGGCCTGGCCGTGGTGGCGATCATGCTCGCAATCACAACCATCATCACGCGAGAGGAAGTGAACCTTTGGAGATGATGTAGCCCTGGAACACCACCATCGCGGCCGTAGCGCAGTTGCCAAAGAGGATGACGATCCACGAGAAGAAGATGGCCTCCCGTGACGCATTGATCTCCCAGGGCTTCAGCAATCGGCAGCCCAGAAGAAGAGTAGCGCGCGTGGACTGTCAGAGTTGGGGCGTGGGAAGGGGCAATGAAACGTCTGGAGACAGCTGTTACCTTGTAGATGAACAGCTCCGCAAAGGGAAAGGACATCATGACCAGGCCGTAGAAGCTGCCCATCCAGGAGTAGACCAGGAACAGGAAGAAGTACTTCTGGTTGTTCTGTCCCACGCAGTTCCACACCCA
>CDFA01017742.1:0-23215 GCA_000826305.1 Acanthamoeba healyi
CCTTGTACAATTGTACAATTGCGTCTTGCACGTAGCGGAGAGCGGATCAACCTGTAGATAGAACTGTAAAGGTATTGTGGAAGGGGGGGACGTGCCTCTTTACGCAACGCGACGTTCGTGTGCTGTGGTTTCCCTTGCGGCCTCACGCTCATGACTTGGGGGTGTGGTGTCAGTGTTGTAAGGGTCGAGAGAGAAATGGAGGTGGTCAGAGAGTGCTACGTGCTGGTGGGCCAGTTTGGCCGTCGTGTGCTCTGTTGGGTGTACCTCGGCGGCGAGGAGGACGCGCCCAAGCCGGAAAACTTGGGAGACGGCTTGGTGCACGACCTCATTCACCACGATGGTACTCCATCCCTCATCCACAGCCTCCAGTGCACTGTTGCTGTCTTCGCTGCGAACTTGCAGCTGACGCCATATGCGGTGGTGTGTGGCGTGCGTGCGCGTGCACAGATAAGGAAGACCACAACGAGTGTGCCATCTGCACGGAGTCGCTGGACGAGGGTGGAGACGTCCTCCAATTGCCCTGCAACGACAAGCACATCTTCCATGTTGCGTGCATACGACAGGTCTCCCTTCTTCCCCTTCTTCCGCCACGCGTCGCATCCGCATCGTGATTGTCTTTATGCACCAGTGATCTCTCTCTCTCTCTCTCTTCTGCTGACCTCTGCTCTGGTGTCCAACACAACACAGTGGGCGGCCGTCAACCTGACGTGCCCGCTCGACCGAAAACCGATCCCACCCGAGGCACTGATCAAACTCAGCCTCTTCAACAACGTGCGATTGTACACATCGATCTTCCTGGAGGAGGTACAGACGACCTCTTCCACTCATCGCCTACCCACCCACACTGCCACATGGGCTTGCTCACGATTGCGATGGCGGTTTGCCTTGCCTTAGATCATGTCGGGCGCTTCGATGTATCTTACGTGGAGTCACCTCATGAAGGACTTCCCCGTCAACCTCTTGAGCATCGGTGCGCTGCTCCTCATCGTTCCCCCACCTCTCAACACTCGCTCGCAATCCTTCATCCTTCATCTCACGCCACCGTCCAACGCTGGTCGTCCGGTGCAGCCATCAGCAAGTGCGGCAGCAGCTGGGTCGAGCGGATCGACCAGGGCCTTTACTCTCCAGTACAGCATGGTACCTTGCCTGCAATGACACGACGCGGCACACAAGCCATGCGACGGCACATGCGGCACTGCGCAGGCCTAACCGTATTGTGTGCAATGCGCGTTCAGGCACGCCGTTGCCAGCGTGGTCTCGAACGCCCGTGCTGAAGGCGGGCCAGGTCGCCTTTCACGTCCTCTTGTGGACAGCCTACTCGTCCATCGGCTACACCTCGCTCGTCCTGCACTACCTGCGTACGTTCGTCCTTCCCACTGCCCCTGCTCCCTCATCGGTCGAGAGTAACGCGGCTGGCTGGTGTGTGAATGCACAGTGCGACAGAGCTTCGAGACGCAGGGCATGAGGCTGTGCCGGAACGCCATCCAGCTGGGCAACGTGGGGTTCGACTACGAGACAACCAAGCCACTCGTGGCTCGCACAAAGCTAAACCGGCTCATCAAGGTAATCGTCCACCTGTCCTTCTCTCTCGGTGGTGGTGGTAGTAGTGATACGTACATGTCGCTGTGTGCTCACACAGTGCTTGCTTGTGGTGTGTTTGCGTAACAGGGCCTTGGCTTCCTGCTGGGTCTGGTGGTCGTAGGCCGGGAGGTGCGCCGCGGATCGCAGCATCTGGCCTCCACCGTCCTCGGCCACATCAGCGAGACTCTGCCCCTCACCACTTCCATCTGAATCAGCAGCAGAGGTTGAACTACAAACAAACCAACCGTCGGTGGTGGGGCTTCACGGAGTCAGTGTTGACGTTGACGTTGACCTTGGCGTTGGTGTAGCCGACCAAGTTCTGTGTCGGTGGCACGCAACAGCATCCGATTGCCGCGAGGCGCAATCACCTGGTCTCACATATGCCGCGTGCGTGCAACAACATCCCCTGCCCAGTTCGATCGCACAGGATGCGCTACTGCCCCGGTAGAAGCACCACCTGCGACTTCGCGTGTGTGACGCGGCACAGCAAGTGTCCCTCGTAAAGCAAATGAAAACCGAGCTCTCAGCGCCACTTCGTGTAGTGCGAGCGTAGGATCCTCAGAGGAGATGAACACCAAGGTATGGCCCAGCTCCCGGCGAGGCATGAGCTTGTCTGTGCCAGCTGGAAAGAACGAAGGGCATCGGAGAGCGAAATGCGAGAATTTTCGCACGGAAAAGATGGCACGCGGAACGTGATTGGGTCCGCACGGCATGGCGCTCGGCTGACCCAAGCCAAAGCAATCGAAAACTCATCATGCATTGGGGAGCCAACGGGTGAGACTAGCTCATCTCGTGCGTGCTCTACCCGCAGCGGCCAGGTTTAAAAACGGCGTCCAGTGTTCAACAGGAGAACACAAACCAACACACCCTCAACACACACTCAACGCTACCTATCCCTTCATCCGCACAACAATGGCGACTCTCGTGGACATCCTCCTGTGCATCCTGGCCATCATCCTGCCTCCTCTCCCCGTCCTCATCAAGCGAGGCTGCGGCATCAACCTGTTGATTAATTTGCTTCTGTGCGTGTTCGGTCTATGGATCGGAGGTACCGCTCGCTTCACCCGCGCTCTCTCTCTCTCTCTCTTGTGTTGATGGCTCACCTTGCGCTCTGTCTCTCTTGCTCTTCAGGCATCATCCACGCCATCTACATCATTTGCGTCACGCCGGGCGAGGCCGTCTAAGGCAAGCAGACAACTGGCCGCGAACCAGAGTTGCCTCAACGCTGGGGCTCATAGGAGTCTCGAACACACACCACAGTTGTCAGTTTGACAAACAAACATATAAATCTAAACTTAACTCTAGTCACCACCACGCGCCCATGGGGAAGGCAGAGTACTCAGCTGAGCTTGATGGTTAAGGTGTATTGATGGTACAATGTTGGCCAGTGTTCGCGTAGGCGAGTAGGAGTACACTCAGGTCCTCTTGGTGGCGCCCTTGCGCACGATACTGAGCCACTCCTGCTTCTCCTGCTCCGAACCGCACACCAGCGTCCACGCCTGTGCGCGTGCGGTGTTAGCCTCCGGAGACTAACACCGACCACACACACCGCAACGGTTTGTGCAGGCACGAGAGAGTCAACGCACCACATGCTCGGTCTCGAGGTGGAAGGCAAAGTGTATGTGCATCAGCTTGTTGTGCAGTGCCTCGGCATTGTCGTTGTCCACAGCCACGCCGTCCCCGACTCGCACGATCTGACCGGTCCAACGACACACACCAACGCATCAGACCGCCTGAATAAGAGGAGAACATGCGGGAGACATGGTGGTCACGCACCTCGTTCAAGCGCACGCTGCCGGCATAGCGGAACGATTTACCGCTCTCAGGGTCTGCGTTCCCCTTGCCCTTCCCGCCTGTCGTGATGCCGATGTGTCGGTGTGTGTTAGTTGTGGCCACCGACGAGAGAGAGAGAGAGAGCGGTGAATAAACCTTTGGCGGCCTTCTCCTGTTCCCGCTTGCCGCAGCACAGGATGAGGTCGTTGAAGGCGAAGAAGTAGTACTGCTTCTGCTCTCGCGTGAGTCGCAGAGGTTACGGCAAGCCCGAGTCAGTGTTGGCCTGCCCAAGCCAGCGAGCGCCAGCGAGTCGATATGCACAATCGTACCTGGAACGATCGCATGCTGTCTTTCCGTCGAGCGCCGCGATGCGTGATTCGTAGGTTGAGCAGTCCCTGTGTGATCCAATGCAGAGACAGCGTGTTGTCAGCACCGTTTCGCAACACACCCCCATCAAGGCCAGATCAAAAGAAACGCACCTCGCGAACCAGCGTACGCTGAGGGTGGTAGAGACCGTCCGGCTGGCAAGACAAACACGCAACATCACGTTTAGAGAGTGCTCGTAAAGCAATGCATCAGATCCGCGGCTTTGGAGCGTACGAGATGTTCGAGCAGTCCCTCTACGTCGTCTTCGATGGAGATCATCTTCTGAACGCGCACGTGGGCCTCTTCGTCGATGCCCCGGTTCAGGTCGTCCAGCACAGACTTGATCTGTTGTTTGTACAAGAAACGGATGGTGGTCTTCGGAGTTAGTTTCATGTCACGTGCTCGTGTTGGGATGCGTAAGTCGGACCTTGGCGTGGGCGCGTTCGAGGTAGGCGTAGTCGGGATGGGTCTGGTTGGAGTACTTGAGAAGCTCCTTCATAAGAAGCACGTACCTGTACATGCGCACGCACCAGTGATAAGTCGAGATGCGCTAGCGGGCGTGGGAAAGAGTGAAGGGAAAAGAGCGAACCTGGGCAGCCTTTGGACGGGCATGATCAGGAACGCGTCCAGCGTGAGCGATGTCGTCTTGAGCTGTTCCAGTTCGAACAACTAGGACCAATAGACCCCCATCAGCATTGCGTCGATCACTCCACGTGAAGACACGGAGGGAAGGTGGCGCGGCGCACCTCCTTGATCTTCTTGAAGGCGGGCCTCTTCTCGACGAGATGACGCATCGTGACCAGCGCCGTGTTGTAATTGTTCAGGTAGCCCCCATACTCGCGAATGAAGTCCGTCTAATGCAGGCGCGTGCGGTGTCAGTGCGTTCAGGCTTTGCGAAGTGTGCGCGGAGGACACGAAGCGTACATTGAAGAGGAAGACGTCTCCGATGGTCGATCGCGGGCTCCACGAGGAGACGCGCTCCTTGACGAGTTCGAGGAAGCGCAGGTGGTGCGACAAAAGGCCGGCGATGTTCATGAACACCACTTCCGTCTCCTCGTCGCTCAGCACCTTGGCCGACGCCCTTCGCAGCGGCGTCACCACTTGCTGTAATAGTTAAAGGAGATGAGCAGTGTGGGTTCCAACATGCGAGGCACACAAACGCGAGCAGTACCTTGACAACGATCTCCAGGGAGCGCACATACGAGGCCTCCGTGGAGAGGATTTCATCCACCACTCGCTTGCGCACCACTATGCGCGCCTTCTCTCGCTTGAGCTCTGCGCGCACGAACAAACGCGTGTTGATTAGTGGCCGTGCATTGGGGAACATTTGCGTGTGGGAAGAGAAATGGACGGTACCAGCTGCAGCTTGGGCGGCCCGGCGGAGGGTGCCGGTGGCAGGCGCGGCTGATGCAGCGCCCACGGGCCGCCCGGTGGCTGACAGGTTGGTGCCGAGATTGACCGAAGGAACCGCCGCTGGCTTCACGGCCGGCGGTTGCTGTACTGGCTGACCCCATTGACCACGCGGACTGAGCGGAGCGGCAGTCGCAGCCACGCTCTTGACCGGTTGCTGCAACAAGAAAGAAGTGCGAGTAACTCCTATGTGAGAAGAGCGAAGGACGAAAAGAAAATAACGAACGGTTACGTGGCATACCGCGACCTGAGCGGCAGCGGCGATCGGCGAAGCTGCGGGAGCAGGCGTCGAGGTCGCAGTATGTGCCGTGTTTGTGACCGCCACGGGTTGTGCAGCGGCTGCTTGAGTATGCTCCTCGGCGAGCAGGGCGCCCTTGGCCTTGCCAATGGACGTCTTGGTGCCCTTCTGTGACACACAGAGTATGAACGAAAAGCGTGAGAGAGCTGTCGTGCGTGCCCATACGCGCAGGCGGTGCATTACCGAGATGGAGCTGCCCTTGGAGCCCTTTGCTGGCGGGACAATCTCTGCCGTACCAGCGCCGCCCAGAGAGAGCGCTGCACGAAGTCATATCACGAAAGCATCAGAATCAAAGCGACACGATCACACGCGAAGTCTGTGGAGGCAGTGTGCAGGGCGTGCGTACCCTTGCGGTGCTTTACTTTGCGGGTCTTGCCTGTGTCGGTCTCCTTCTTCTTCTCCTCCTTCCGCTTCTTGCGCTCCTCTTTCTTGCGTTCCTTCTCCTCCTTCTTGCGCTCCTTTTCCTCGCGTCGCTTCTCCTTCTCTTCCTTCTTGGCCGCCGCCAGCTTCTTGACCGTCTCTTGTTTCTTGAGGTCGCGATCCGACAGGCTCTTCTCCTTCATCTTCTCTATCTTCTTCTCCTTCTTCTCTCTGTGCGACCGCGTTCGTTTGTGCTTCGTGGGCGCGGCTTCGGCCGCGCCAGCCGTCTGTGCGGCGTCCACAGGCTGTGTTAGGGCCATCACGCGCGGAGACAGCGGTCTCTGCTGATCGACCACAGTCGGTGCCGTCGCAGGCGCATGCGCGGACGGCTTGGCTTGGTCGGCCTCGGGCTCGATCTCGCGGATGGCATTTACGGGCGCAGTGTGGGCCTTGTTGCGGCCCTGGCCCAAGGCTGGTCCTCCGCCGACTGTGGGGATGAGCCGAGGAGACAGCGGCGCCTGAACGCCCGCCGTCGTCTGTCGCGGCGACGCAACCGTGGTCTTGTGTGGCGACGCAGGCGGAGTGGCTGATGGTGCAATCCTGGGCGACGCCGCGACTGTGGTCTTGTGCGGCGATGCGGGCGGAGTCATGCGAGGCGATCCTGCAGTGCTGGGAATCACGCTGTGCACGCCTGTTGCCGCCTTCGGCTGCTCGGGCTTAGCGCGCGGGCTGAGATCGACCACGGTGGGCAGGCGTCGGGGCGACATCGCTGCCTCACTTGGTCGTCCGACAAAGCACGCCGATGGTTGATTACGCGGCGATCCCTCAGTCGTCTGAGCTCGAGGCGACGGTTTGTGCTCTGGCGTGGCCGGTTGGGTTGCGATGGGCGTTGATGGAGCCGACGAGGACGAGGACGAGGAAGAAGAAGATGAGGACGTGGCGGCATGGATGGGCGGCGCGGGCGGCTCGGGCAGCCATGTCGGAGTGATGGACCACTGGAGGGTGTCGGACTCAATCGAGTCCATTTCGTCGTCGTCAATGTCCTCGCCCAGCACCGTGTTGAACAGGAACTCGAGATCGAACTTGTCGCGCAGATAGTGCATCAGCACCATCACGTTGCTCACATTGCCGTTCACAATGTCTGCGTTGGGTGAATCGTGTGCGTGAGCGACACGGCGAGTTAACACACGCCCAAGCGGACTGACGTACCCCGCGCGCTGCATCCGGGAACCAGCTCAAAGGTGTGCGCGGTGAGCACACGCAGGGCGACAGTAACGTTGTTGATGTACTGCCAAAGATACTTCGGCTCGGAGACAAACACGACGTCCTGTCCCAGCAATATCTGCACTCCAGCACAACACTTGCGTTAGCACCGCGTGCACGATTGTGTCACACACACACGCACACACACGACTAGGGACGCACGCACCTCGAGTAATCGGTTCAAAACGACGCCGGACTTGAGGTTGGTGGTGAGGTTCTTGATCGGCTTCCAGTTCCGCTTCGCCAGCTGATCGTTGATCCAGTCGATCCACTCCTGCTGCTCAGGCGGAATGGGCTTGTTCTCATCCGCTGCATCCAGTGAAAAATGACGTGGGCACGTTCAGCCTCACATGTCTGGCACGCCGACGCTCTCCACACAGAGAGGTGCGTACCTTTGTCGAGGTCGGCCTCGTTGATTTCGTTCATGTTGAGGGACTCGGCCCAGAGATTCTTGGCGTGCTTGCTGTCTTCAATCACTGGTCCGCGCCATGTGTCCAGCTTCTTCACGGTGTTGCCCAGCACGATGATGTGGCTCAGCACCTGGTTCGACGGCGGCGCACACACGATCGAAACGTGCGATGGTCAGTTCAGCGTCGAAAGCTGGAACTAGGAGGGAATAACATGGATGAAGCGTACGATGGACATCTTCTTGGCCTCGAAGAGGTCAGTGGTGTCGAATAGATCGCTGTTGCGGAGCCCAAACGCCGCACACGCCTTGAGGTAATGCTCGATATTCTCCTGCGCGAGAGACACGAGCAACAAAAGAGACGATTGTTGGCCAGGCGCAAAGCCGTCATAGCAATGAGGCTAGCTGCTGATCTCAGGAGTCTCACCATCTGCAAGTAGGCAATGTTGACCGTGTTGATCTTGGACACGCTTCCTGGCTTGATGGCGTTGATCAATCTGATAAGGAGCGCTGTCATCACAACGATCTCTACCTATCCTGCCGTCGAACGACCAGACGGTGGGGCGCGAAAGGGAGGAGATACGAGTACGTACCGGCAGAGTATGACGCCAGACTTGAGCGCGTTAGCAAAGGTGACGCTCGGAGGGAACTTGTCTTTGAGCACCGCCTCGATCCATCGTTGGGCGATTCCCTGTTAAACGTACGCACGCAATTGATGTTGGGTGGGAGTGGCGATCAGCTGAAGACGCTTGATAGCCCAGAGATCTAAACTTGAGCGGAGAGCTGCATCAGCAGGTATGCAACACTCACCTCCACCTCGTGCGAGTACTTAAACTCCTCTTTGGTCACCACGTCGTCGTGCAGCGAAGACACCTCGATCACAGCCGCTCGACCTGTGCCGCCGTCGAGAGCGAGGAGTCAGACTAGGACTTGCTAGACGTAGTTGCGACCAAACAGCTGAAGTGGTGGCGAGCGTACTCGTGGAGGGGCTGCCCAGCGACGTGTAGGAAGAGGCGGAGGAGGACGAGTCGTTGGATCTGAGCGACTGCGTCGGAGTCCTGCTGTACGCCGAGCCCGATCTCTTGTGCGTGGGCTGGGCGGGACTGCTCGGTGCCTGTGTAGTCGACGTCAATGCAGGCGAGCCCAGCGGTGTCTCTGGCTCTGCACGATCATCGGTTGGTCATCACAGTGACAGGCGTGCGCGTCAGGCTGTTAAGAGGGCAGGGAGTACTGATCGCAGGAGAGTTGGGCGCCGAGCCGGCGGCGCGTTGAACGGTGGGGCGGGAGAGGACGCTGGACTTGCTGCGGCCCTTTGAAGACGTCGAGCCCCAGCTCGAACCCGAGCCCGAGCTGCCGCTCGCCAGCGGCGTCTGCTCCTTGGATTCGCTGACCAGTTTACTGGTGTACAGAGGAAGCGGCAATGCAGTTCAGTGACGTGTGTACGAGCTCTAAGCCGTCGACGAGCAGGGAGGAGGCGTACCTCACAGCAGCCGAGTCAAACTTCTGGCTGAACTTGCGAAGCACGTTCACGTTCTGGAGCACCTGCACGTCACTCGGTCGGTGAGGCTGGAAAGGCCCTCACATTGAAGAGGAAGAGGAAGAACGCCACGGTGCGCACCCGCATCATGTCCTTGTCCTCATACAGATCGGTGGTGTCAAACAGCTCTCCCGGCTGGAACCCCAGCATCTGGCACGCGGCCAAGTAGTGTGTGATGTTCTCCTGCGCAAGATCATCAGATTATGTGTCACACACTAGAGATCGGACGAGCCACGAGGTGAGGAGGTGAGGAGGAGCGAACCATTTGCTTGAAGGCCAGCCCCGAGGCGTTGATGCGCGGTACGAGCCCCGCGTGCATCTTGTTGGCCAGTCTGCGACGCAAGCGGGAGCGAGATCGACACGCAAGCCAGGAGGATAAGTACAAGCAGAGCCAGCTGACGCTCCTATCGCTTGAGGGAGAACACGTTCAAGCGGGCGGAGGCGATACCGGCACAAGACTGATCCATCCTTGAGGAGCTGCTGAAACGGCTTCGAGCTGTCTGTCAACCCAGGCTCCTATCCGCGTGCCAACGTGGAGAGTGAGCATGCGCGTGTGCGTGTGCAGTGCGTAGAGATGAGACAGAGAGAACACAGCATGCAGTGGCCGAGAGAAAAGAAGGGAAGAAACGGAGGAAAGAAAAGAGGACGCGCGTACAGCGAGGAGGGAAGCCATCCAGCCGCGGAGCTCGACCTCGAGCGCCGCATCGTACTTGAGTCGCTTCTGCTCCTCGAGCGTCGCATTGAGGGACGCCACCGACATGGGCGCACTTCGCGTGTTGGTCCTTCTTCTTCGTTCTTTTTCTCGTCGCCCCCTTCGCACGAGATGTCGGCTTTGGGGAGGAAGGAGGGGGGGTCAAAGTTCGTGTTTGGTTGATAGAAAGGAGAGAGGGCAAGAAGTCTACGAGAGAGAAGCAACCCCCCCCCCTCCCCAGAACAAAGATCGAAGGACGACGCGGGGGGGGGGTACCGTTGCTGCGCAAGGCGAGAAAGACCGAGAAGGAAAAAGATGGAGGGGGACCGATTTGAGGGCACTTGAAGAAGAGATTGGTTCGCACAGGTCGCGGTTGTTGTTCTCCCGCAGCGTTGTTGTCCTCTCGGAATGAAGGGCTGACCAATCCTGGATTTATCCGTCCTTTTCTGCTCGGACACACGAATTGGCTCTCTGCGGCTGGTGGCTACACAACAACTTTTAGTTCCACACTAGCTGCTCATCTGCAAAGGACAGAGGCGCACAAGAGCATCACTACTTCTTTGAGTGAGTGAATGTGAAGTTTATTAGAGATCAATACAACATTACTTATCTTAGCCCAAAAATGTAGAATTCATTCCTGTGGCAGGTTATAGAACATGTTTATTCATCTCTCAAGAAACGCAAAACTCAGCTGCGCTCCTGTTGCCTTGATAGCTACTGGCCCCCATGGGTATTTACCTTTATTTGTCATGCACCACCCATTTTTCTTATGCCAGTTCTGTCGACAGTCGGAAATGCTGACGTCAGCCTGATGTGCTGGCCATCGGTTGGTCCCGACGGGACCCGAGTAGCACCGGGTCCAGCTTTATCTTGCTAGCCAGCACATACAATTGGCCTTTGTATCCACACCACCGGCACACTCACCCGGACGCACCACCACAAGTGACAGAGGACAACAAGAGGAAAGATGAGGCTCGGTCAGGCGTCTGCTCTCGCTTTGGCAGTGGTGGTGGTGGTCATGCTGGCCTCCACCGCGCACGCGGCGTCGTACCCTTCCAACGTAACCGAAATCATTCGCGACTACGGCTACGTACGCACATACCAACCCACCCCTCTCTCATCTCTCATCATCTTCTCTCTTCATCTTTTGCTAATTAAGTTCTCTTTTTTTATTTTAATTTTAATTAATTGTTAAAAATAATTCCTTTTTTTTTGCTGCAGCGGTGCGACGACTACTGGGCCGAGACGCAAGACGGCTACCTGCTCTCCCTGCAGCGCATCTACCACCGCACGCCCGTACGTCAACCGTCCATCCCTCTCCTCTCTCGCCACTCTTCTTCCCCTGCAACCCTTTGACCACCACATCGGCCCATCCACCGGCATCGCCATTCCTGGCATTCTTGTGTCCGTCCCACCACTGGGGAAGCAATTTGCTGGACGCTTGGTCAGACTTTGTGATGAGTTGGCTGGTGTTGCTAGTGTACTAGCCAATTCGCGTTGAGCGTGTGTGTCGTCAAACTCTCATACGACAACCAATGCCAAACTTGTTTCGGTATCTGTTGTGGCGGGCGTGGCGTTGCGTTGTAAGACTTGCTAACTCGATGATGATTGGCGTACTCGATCATGCAGGGAGCGAGACGGGGCGTGGTCCTCGTGCAGCACGGCCTCACCGACAATGCCAACGGCTTCGTGCTCAACCCGCCCGACGAGTCGCTTCCGTTCATTCTCGCTGACAAGGGTGCGTGCATGCACTTGTCGCTGGCGTCGTGAAGATCTGGTGTGCATGCGCCGGACGTGCTGTCGGTCCCTGGGTCTGATCACCCCTTGTGTGCAGGCTACGAAGTGTGGCTGGGTAACAACCGAGGCAACGGCTACAGCATGCGCCACAAGATCTACAACCCGTCCGAGCCTGCGTTCTGGCAGTTTACGTACGCTCGCAACTCTCTTCTCTCCACCATTCACTCTCTCCCGTTTCCAGCGGAACTGACACGTCTGGGTCACATGACGTCTCTCCCCACGCGGTCGCACGTGCAGGTACGATGAGATGGCCCAGTACGACCTGCCGGCCAACATCAACTTCGTCCTCGCGACGAGCGGTGCGGCCACCATCGCCTACGTGGGCCACTCTGAGGTTCCGTCCGCGCCTCTTCATTCCTCACTCCACATGGCAATGGACGATGCTCATCGCTGCGTTGTGTGTGTGTGTGTGTGTGACGCACTGTAGGGCACCATCCAAGCCTTTGCTGGCTTCTCGGCCAACAACTCGATCGCCGATCGTGTCGACGTGTTTGTCGCCCTTGCCCCTGTACCTATGCCCTTCCCGTATGAGCCGCATTCGCTCGCGCATGGCGATCTAACGTGTCAATCGGGCTGGTGTGTGCGTATGCGCAGGTGGCGTACGTGGGCCACTTGAAGGTGCTGCTGCTGAACACGCTCTCCCACCTGGACCCGATTGAGATCCTGCTGCTCTTGGGCGTCAACGAGTTCAACCTCCCCACCGCTCTGCTCAAGCTCATCCCCGAGTACACTACCACCTCTTACATGCGCGCGCGTCGCACTTCATCACAAGCCAAGTGTGCAACTTATGCTGACAGCGAGGCGTCACGCTTTTGTGTGCAGTGTGTGCACTCTCTACCCGCCCATTTGCAACAACGTGCTGACCGCGCTGATGGGACCTTCCGTCGAAACCAACCAGTCTCGGTTCGCACCATCCTCACGCGAAACACGCCACGTACACTCTCATCACACATCTCACCTCACACATGCTGTGCACGAATGTGTAAACAGGCTGTCGTACTACCTTCGCTACGAACCTAACCCCACGTCGGTGCGCAACATGATCCACTGGTACGCATCATCGCCGCTGTCGCGTGAGCTCGAATGTGTGCTCACTGCTCCTTCTCTCTCTCTCTCTCTCTTGTTCCGCTTCCTCGCTGTTGTGGACAACACATCAGGTCGCAGGGCGCGGCCACCAACGCCTTCCAGCGGTACGACTGGGGAACGGCGGGCAACCTCAAGCGCTACGGCCAGCGCACGCCGCCTCCCTACCTGCTCTCGCAGATGCCGGCCAAGCTGCCCGTCGCCCTCTTCACCGGCGGCAACGACTACCTCGCCGATCCCATCGACGTTGCCCGCCTGAAGAAGGAGCTCCGTACGTCAGACACCTGCGTCGCCACCTTCTTCCTCTCACTCGTATCTAACCTGTGTCGTGCGTGTCGTGTCTTGGGCTGTACGCGATCAGGTCCTCCGGCGGTGTTCGAGCACTTTGAGCCCACCTACTCGCACGTGGACTTCCTGTGGGCCGAAGACGCCAACGTGGACATCTACCCGCACGTCCTCAGTCTCATCCAGCAGTACCACCACTGATCCGTCACGTCACACCACAACCTCTTGATGCTGATCTCTCTTAGCATTTGTTACCGCCCCGCCCCCTCTTGCACTGCACGTGTGGCTAACCGATCCTACGCACGAGTGTACAAATAAACTAGATCATCGTCTTCTTCATCATCACCACCATCTCTTTGGGTCGGCGACATGTTGGTGCGGGCGTCTCAGTTCCTGGTGCTCTCGATCTTCTTCTTGCCGCCAAACATGCCCGCGGTGAAGAAACCGCCCTTCTTCTTGCTGTCGTCGATGGCCGAGCCCGAGGATGGCTCGGGAATGCTGGAGGCGGTGACTGCACGCGTTGGTCGCGTGATAGCCGGCGACGACACGCCGCGCGCACCGGCGCCGGCGCCGACGGGTGGTCGTGAAGCTGGCGTGGTCGACGTGGGGGGCTGGACCGGACGAGGCACAGCGGGCGGACGAGATGGCGCACGAGCTGCGGCGTTGGGCGATGGAGCGGGGGCCGAGGCGCCTCCCTCCCACCGCCGCACCATCGACCCCACCGACGCCGAAGCGTCCGCCGTCGTCGTCGTCGGCCGTGGCGAGATCGGCGAGAATGTGGGGGTGCTGGCGGTGGCGGCCACGCTCGCCTTCTCTTTCTTGTCTTCCTTCTCCTTCTCCTTGGTCTTCAGTTTGGTCTTTCGCTTCTCCTTCTCCTTCTCCTTCTTCTTCGCCTTGTCCTTGTCCTTGTCCTTGCCCTTCTCGCTTGCGGCGACCTCTCCCGACGGTCCCTTCTTGCTGGCGGGACTTGCGGTGGAGGTGGCGCTACTACTAGCGTCGGTCTTGGGTCGCTTGGGCGAGGCCAGCGCCGCAGAGGACTTCTCGCCCTTCTCGAAGATCGCCACCACCGACGCCGGCAGGGCGAGGTTGGGGCACACTTCGTCCTTCATCTCAAAGAGGCGCCGCGTGACCTCTTCGAATGATGGCCGCTTGGTTGGGTCTGAATGAGGCAGATGGCCATGCACGAGCGGGGGTTGGTTAGGGTAAGCCAGCGGAGCGCTGATGTTCGCGGGAGACGTACCGCCTTGCCAGCAGTCCTGCATGAGCTTGGCGTAGACTGGCGGACATGAGTGCGGCACGGGTGGTCGATAGCCGTCGATGATCATCTGCCCGCGGTGAAAACGTCGACGCTTAGCGACCACATGCACACACGTGTGCACCACAGGGAGACGAGATGCGGTGTACCTGCGGTAGTCGCAGCACGGATCGCACTTCGGTGTAGGGCGCCGCTTGCGCATAAAACTCCCTGCGCAAGCCCGACAGCGCGCACGAACATGGCGTGAGACGTGAGACAAAGGCGCACGATGCGATACAGACGCAGATGATAAGAATGGTGACGAACCAGAGGATGATGCCGAACGAATAGACGTCGACCGGAAACGAATACGTGTTGGAGCCCTCCAACACCTCGGGCGCCATCCTGGTCGTGAGCAGATCACACGAGCACCACACATTGTCCGTCCGCAAGGTTAGAGACGTGTGGCTGGTGCTTGTGTGTAGAGGAAGGCCGCACGCACCATTTGGTGGTGCCACGGCCGATCGTCATGAGGGCGTCGTTGCCCTCAGAGAACCGAGAGATCCCCAAGTCAGAGATCTTGATCACCGTCTCGGCGTCGACCTGCAACGAATTAACCTGCGATGGGGACACGGCCCGCGCATTCACGTGCACGAAGAGACGTCGGTCCGAGAGGCCAGAGACCGAGTGGGAGGGGAATGGATGCGGCGGGGGAGTGTACGAGCAGGTTCTCGGTCTTGAGGTCGCGGTGCATCACCTTCTGGCTGTGCAGGAAGCGCATGCCGAGGGCCGTGTCCAGCGCCATTCGGAACCTGATGCCGCACGACACACAGGAGGTGGAGGTCAGCGTCAACGCACAACTGACCAGTCACCGGTCGCGAGCGCGCAGGGTGCAAACCGAAGAGGCCAAGGCAGGTCGGTGGTCTTGGTGCGGAGGAGGTCGGAAGCGGCCCCGTGCGCCACCAACTCCATCACCAGGTACAGGTTGGGCGGCTCGGCGCAGCCGCCGTAGAGGTACACCAGATTGGGATGCTTCATCGTTCTGTGTCAGCGCGCAACGTGTGTGCGTGTGTGTGAGACATGCTCCTCTTCAACACACACGAGCGAAGCAGGAGCATCCTGGGTACCGCGTGAGCTGCAGTTCACGTCGAAAGTCTGCTAGGTCTTCGGGCACCACATCCGGCACCATCATCTGCATGCACCACAAAAGAATTAATTATTGTTAATTTGTAAAATAAAATAAATCACAGCAGCAACCCACAGACGAGCAAATCGTGAATAAATACAATAAATGTTCTTTTATTTATTTAGAATTTTAGAAAATAAATAAATAAATAAATGTAACATAGAAAAACGAAAACGAAGAGGGAGAGGAGGACCTGTTTGAGGGCGACGGGGATGTTTTTGGGGGTCCAGTGTGCTTGGAACACTTGGCACATGGCACCGTGCCCCAGCAGGTCCTGCTTCACCAGCTCTGTAAGCGGGACGATGTCTGCACCCCCCCAAGCAGCATAGCAAGCAAATAAACAACAAATCAATCAGTCAGCTCGCCCACTTCCATCTTTTGCTCCCCTCGTTGGAGACGAGGTCCCGCACCTTCGCCCTTGGATTCGATGAGACCCATCTCGGTTTGATGACGTGCAGTTGTGCTGTGAGTTTGAAAACGCGCCCTTGTCTCAGTTCTCTCGCTGGTGGTAGGCAAAGGGTCGTGCGCACTCGAGTGTGGGTGCGAGTGGTCGGTGCAGCAAAACTCTCTGCGCAGCGCGTGGCACTTTGGCTCCGCCGAAGTATGCCGCACGTCGGCACACCTCACGCCGTGCTCGAGACACCCAGCAACGAGCTCGCGCACCGGTGGACGCCCTCAGCGGGCCCATGCACGCACACCTTGGATCGGAACGGCTGGAGCGAGTACTGCACGCAAGCAGGAGGAGAACAGCAGCGCAGATCGCGTACATCGCAGCTGAGCGGCAATAAAAATCCCACAATTGTGCTGAGACTGGAGAGGCACAAGAAGACGGAGCGAGCTCGAGGGAAGGTACATGTCTTACTCTCGTCAGCAACGGTCAGGAGCAGGTAGCGCCAACGGTGCGATTACTCAACGCTTCATAACCCTGGCGAGACAGAGCGCCGTCCGGAGGGCACTCTCGAGTCGACTTGAGTCTCATCGTGGGACTGAAGTTTACGAGGGGGCTCAGATCTACTCTCTCAAACAACAACAACAACAACAACAAATACAACTACTTCCTCCATTCGTCTGCAAGACCTTCAGTTGCGTGTAGTGAAACAACAAGTTGCGTGTCGTGCGACAAACGGCGGGAGTGCAAGAATGAAGCGAGCGAAAAGAACAAGTGCAGCAGTGTAGAGGGGAAGAGATTTATGAATGGCGGCGAGGAGAAAGATGAGGAGCAGCAAGAAAATGGAGGCTGCGATTTACACAAAGTAGGACATGGTCGTGCGGGCGGGCACCATGCGCTCGTTATCGGGGACGGCGTTGAAAATCTTGAAGTCGCGGTTGAGATTCTCGTCGAGCTCGAGGATGGAGGCGACGTTTCCGCACCGGTAGCAGTAGTTGGGAGCAGACCACACTGTGACGAGGTTCTTCTTGGGGAACATGTACTTGTAACCCTCCTGCACGAGCTGATGCGCTCTGCAGATGAGCTCCAGGCCGTTGACTCGCGTGAACTGTAACATAGTGGAAGGCAGATCAGCACAACGCTCCGCCACACACAAACTGCAGCTCACAGAGCACTTGATGAGCGCTGGGAAAGCGAGCAAAGTGATCAGTACCTCCTCTGTGACCTTGGAACCGAAGAGCCAGCCAGCACCTCGCGGGCTGATCTGCCAAGTCTCAATTTCCTCGGGATCGGACCACATCAAATCACAGAAAGCGCCCTCGTGAGGAATCTCCTGGTTTCTGGGGATGGTTCGGATCTGATCGATGGTGCGGATGTCTGCAGATGCAAAACATGACATTATAAATTTAGCCAATGATTTTACGATCTTTCATCTATGTTGCAGCTGGGGCGCGTACCAGGCGAGAGGCCTCCATGGACGCAAAGGACCTTGCCGTCAACGAGCTAAGCGAGAGAATGGCGAACTGTCGTTAGAACCTCAAAATTGCCAATGCGAAAGAATCATGTAAATGAGAAGGAGAAAGGGCTATGCATCAGAAAGACTAATCGAAGCTCCATTGTGATTATGCATTAAAAGCATAGTCAGCAAGAATTCTATCATCATTATTGATATCCGGTTGGGCGGAAATGGGGGCTCAAATACGCGGCGCAGAGGAGGAAATTGAGGAAGGAGAGAAAGGAGGAAAGCTACGTACAGCGGCGAGGGTGAGGTAGTCGAAGACTTGTGTGCAGTATTTCCAGGCGTTAGCGTTACCGTACTTCTGCTGGCACTCGTCATAGAAGCCGTACACTTGGGTGATCTGCCTGCTCTCGTGGTTACCCCTGAGGAGCGTGATCTTGTCGGGCCACCTGTCGGCGAGAGAGAGAGGAATCAACGTTCAGCGGGGGTTCGTTCGTTGTAAACGGAATGGCCGATGATCGAGAAGGGGGAGGGGAAAAATCACCTAGCCTTGAGGGCAAGCAGGAGGGTGAAGGTCTCGAGACTGTAGTAGCCACGATCGACAAAGTCGCCCTGTGCGCGCGCCCCGATTAGGACGATGCGCTTGGCAATGGGAAAATGCCAGGAGGGGGGTAGAAGTACCATGAAAATGTAGTTGGTCTGGGGGATCTCACCACCAATCCTGAAGAGCTCCAACAAGTCATAGAACTGACCGTGGATGTCACCGCAGATGGTGACGGGAGCCGCGACGGGCTGGACGTTGGATTCCTCGAGAAGGAGCTCCTTCACCTTTTAGGATGCAAGGAAAGGGGCAAGCCAAAGGTAATTAGGATCAGACGTCTTTCCTTCTTCTTCCTTCTCCTTCCTTCTATCTCCATGCGGTTTATCTCCCACACGACTCGAGTCCATTCTCCTCCCCCTACCACTAACACCACGCCATTCAATTGAATGATGGATGGAATCAAAGGGTTTACCATCTCGCAGAGCTCCTTGAGGTCCTGCTCGGGCAGGTACTTGCACTGCTTGAGGATCTCAACCCACTCTTCAGGATTTCCCATGGTGTTGGTGTTTTGAATTGACTTCGGGTCACGAGCCGATGCGATTCGATGCGCGAGGGAAGAGGAGAGAATTGGAATCCGCCTGGACACCGCCACAACGGAAAACGTCCTCTTTTCCCGCCCCGACAACGAGCGCTCATTCGCCGATTCGAGACCAGGCAGCAGAGGCCGTAACGCCATTTCGAATCCCGCCACCAACAAGTGACGTCAAAAAACAATGATCATTGTCTCTTCCAAGTGTATGCGTCTGCATTGGTGCCCCGAATCTGGGCGAGAGGCCAACTGAATAATCGGACAGGGTGTGGTGGCGGTGAAGACGATCAGGCCTCGTGGGGTTGTTGGTTGATGCGAGCGACGAGGTCCTTAACGTTGTCCAACATGCGTTTTTGCTTCGAGACCAAGCCGAGGAGGAGCCTGGCCCTGCGCCAATCGCCGAGTTGCACGGCCGCCTCGAGGAGGATGCGCAGGGCTTTTGCGTCCATCGCCACCTTGTGCCTATCGCTGAAGGCGCGGGCCGTCTCAACGGCCTCCACGAAGCGTTGCTGATCGATAGCCTCTGGCAACAGCATCGCACGCTGGTTCAGTCTTTCCTCTTTGTCCTCCGCAGATAGCGGCGCACTGTTGGGACAAGCTTGTTAGCACACATGCAATGCTACGCGCGAGTGGGTGCAGGGGAAGGAAGGGATGCTCTCACCTGAGCTTGACATTGAGAAGCGCCGACACGACATACGTGAGAGTGGATGCGTTCGGACGTATACGCTTCTTGTTCATCTCCTCCATGATCGATCGTGCCAAGTCCGGCCGCGCCTCCATCGCAGTGCCCTCCACCAGGCCGTTGTAAGTGGCGAGATTAGGCTGTATATTCTTGGCTATCATCTCCTGTTGGAGTCGAGAGATTATAGTCTCGTCAGTCACGCTGGCCTCAATGGAGCCAAGTGTGGATGTGAGGCGATGGACGAAAACGGAGCAAGTGAGCTTACATTGTGTATGGCCATGGCTTCTGGGAGCTTATTGTTCAGGGCAAGCCATCGACAGATAGTGCCATAGGTCACTATATTCGGCGTCACTTTGTAGACGTTCTTCATGTCTGTTTCCGTGCCACACCAAAGCCCACCACATCGGGATGCGTGAGAACGTCGGGCGCTCATGATATGCAAGAGCATGTGGGCGCGCACCTTGAAATATCTGCATGGCCTTGTCCACGTCACCCGCCAGACCGCAGGCGTTAATGAGCGAGGAGAGCACGATCACATCGGGCGTGAACGTTGGTCGCGCACGCGCCGCCTCGAAAAAGCGTAGCGCGTCGGCAAGCCTCTTGCTCTTGCCGCATTCGCGGATGATGTGTGCCAACAGGCTCGAGCCCGTTTGATGTTCAATCTCAGGCTGCTTGGTCACGATCTCAGAGTACAAACGAATAGCTGTGCGCGACAACAGGGAAACGACGCCAGTTAGGCTCGGCAGTGAGGAAAGCAGGGGAGGGGATGAAGCGACCACGAACCGAGGTCAATGTCTCCACAGTTAGTGGCCATCTCGATCGCTATATTGATGGTGTGCGTATCGAAAGGCACCCCTCGCGCCTTCATCTGCTCGAAAGCGACTAACCCGCGCTCCTGCGTTCAGTATTGTCAGTCAGCCCGCGAGCACACATCGCTGAAAATGGTGGCGTTTCAAGCATCGCAATCGCGCACCCGGTCAATGGCCTTGCTACAAGCGCTTATGAGAGCATTGTAGTTGGTGGTGTTGGGCACGACGCCCTCTTTTTCCAATGCGGCGAATAGCTTGAATGCAGCATCTATGTTCTTGGCTCTGTGGTTAACGACGGCAGAGATAGGGAGGGAGGGAGAGGAAGAACAGAGTTGCGTTGGTGGGAGTCAACGCGGACGGTGTGAGAGACGACTTGATGATCTGCACGCAGCAGCTTCAGCAGTGTTTCACAAGGAAGGAACTACGCACCTGGAGCACGCTACCATCAACGAAGTCAGCGTGAAGCCGGACGGTGAATGCTTCTGGTCTCGCAGACACTTGTACACAGTGAGCGTCGATTGAAGCTGCACGTTGTTGTACATCAGGTATTAGTAGCACACGGTACCCCATTGCGGCCCGAGGAGGGCGACCGGGCGAGGGAACAGGGGAGTACGTTACGTTTGAGATCTTGGACAGATGGGCGATAAGGCGGTTGATGACGTGAAGAGGTGCTGGTCCCATTCGCTGCAGGAGAGCCAAGCTCCGAGGCAGCAACTATGTCGCGTTGGGGGACGGACGCACAAGCACGGGCGAGTCAGATGCTGCAACGGTCGCGAGAGTGTACGCAGGAGAACGAGGGAACGACGCACGTTTTTAGTGGTTCCGGGTGCGCGAGCGATCTGCTGGATGACCATGGTGACCTGCGAGAAAGGCAGCGAGGTACGGGTACTGGACTCCAGCTCCAGCAACTGCTCGGTGATTCCATCCGCGAACTGTTCGTCCGTGATCTTGCCGTTCTCCCAGTGCACCGCGAGCACGTATGCGTCTGCCTCCGACAACCACACACAGAGAGAACACCACATATAAAGGGACATCAGTTAGAACACACACACATCACCCTTGACACAAGCACACAAAGCCGCAACGGCGATCGTAGGCTTGCTGCGCCTCTGCTGCCACTACGCAGTGTCGGACGCCGTACCGGAGCGTGCATGGCCCGTATAGGGGGTCTTGGCCACCCCGCCTGCACCCACGGCTCCTTGGTCGGCTGTGGTGTCGTCGGCTGTGGCGTCGTCGGCTGTGGTGTCGGCCGGGGTCGTGTCGGAGGAGGCCATCGTTGTGTAGGAGGCGTGTCGGAGAGAGGAAGAGGAAGGAGAGAGAGTGGAAGAAGAGAGGAGGGAGCGGGGCCCGCATGGCCGCGGCGGCAGCTGCAGACGAGATCGGGGAAGCAGGGGCAGGGCTGTGGTGAACGAAGCCGAACCGCCCACGGCGGATTGAGGAAGGAGGGCACGTCCTGCACCCCTTGCAGAGATCCTGCCGCACAGATTGGCCATATTGGTTGCAGGAATGGACGTGGCCTGATCAAATCGTAATCGCTGCGGAGATGCGATTAAATCGGCTCTGCAGAGATTTCGAGGATTGGTGGATTCAAGACACCACCGCACTTGACCAAGCTGCCGCTCCTTGCACGCGATTCGATGCACTAGCGATCGTGCGATGTGTAGTTGGCAGTGTGACTTCTTCGAAATCTTACCTTGTGTCGATGACACGTCATGTGTCGACACCAAGAAAAATAAAAATTAATATTCAAAAAAAAAACGAAATCAAAAGATTCATCACGCGCAAGTCGGCTTGGGGCAAGATGGCGGACTTCAATCTCGACGACATTTTGGAAAGTACGTTTCAACACGGGGGGGGTTATTTAAAATCGTCGAGATCATGACAGTTATTTAAATCTGTGAGATGCGTTTTGCTCACATCTCTATCGCCTCCTCTACCCACCTCATCACCTATTCAAGGCGCCCTTGAAGATTTCGACCACCTCGAGGCCGAGGAACGCGACCGTGCTACTGCCGCTGCTGCCGCCGCTGCGGCTGCGCCACCTGCGGCCGTAGACGCGGCGTCGGCGGCTCCGCAGCCCAGAGCCGCCGCCGGTGCAGAGCAGCAGGAGGGCAGCGAGGCCGAAGACGACGCGGACCTGGACAACCTGCCGCCGGAGCTCATGGACGGCCTCAAGAAGCTGGTAGAGGAGCTCTCCATCAACAAGGAGGGCGGAGGCGCGGGTGTGCCGGGCGACCTCGGCCTAGGGTCGGAGGAGATGATGAAGGAGGCGCTGGAGCAGCTCGAGGGCAGTCCCGAGTTCGCCTCGATCATGGAGAAGATGATGGGCTCTCTCCTCTCCAAGGACGTCCTCTACGAACCCATCAAGCAGATGAAGGAAAAGGTTAGGTTCTGCTTCTCACCAACGCTGCCTGCTTCGCCGGTGTGTGCGTGTGTGTGTGTGGCGTGCAGTGATCTTACCTCTTCTCGTGATTGCGTTGCAGTATCCGGAGTGGCTGGCGAACAACCGAGACAAGGTTTCGGAAGAGGACTTCACCAGGTACAGCCCTTGCACCCTGCGATCTCGAGCACTGCGACGGCGGCTCGCGCACGGTGCATGTGCCTCCACGCTAGCGCATGCATCTCACCCGACCGTGTCCATGTCTGTGTCCGTGTCTGCGTGTGCACAATCTCAGATACTCCAAGCAGTACGAATACGTTCAGCGATTGTGCGTGCTTTACGAGAACGATGGCAACATGGCCGAGATCATGAACGTCATGCAGGAGGTACCCCCTTTCATCCGCCCAAAGGGTTACTTCTTCTTGCAACCGAGGCCCAGGCAAGCGCCGTCCTGACGCTATCACTTCCTCCTCCACCCGTGGCGCAGATGCAAGAGCACGGCCAACCTCCGGAGGGTATCGTGCAAGAGATGGCCCCAGGTAGCACGCCTCCTCCTCTTCCACCCTCGGATGCGCTCGACAGTGCACATGCATGCACGCGCCTCCGCCTGCCGCATGGGGCAACCAACTCACCGTACGTGTGGGATCCAAACCAGGATTCAACCTCGGCGCCGAGGGCGGGCCGCAGATGCCCGAGCTGGAGGAGCTGCTCAAGGGGATGGACGGCCTCCCGGATATGGGCGGCGAGGGCAAGGACAAGTGCTCGCTCATGTAACAGACAGACAGACAGACAAAGTGAACCGACCGTCACAAGCAAGTTAGCCATGACATTCGCGTCGTCTCTCTTTGATCCTTCCTCCTCTTCGCGTCGCGGCGTCTTCTCCACACAGCGCTGGATGCAGCACACACAAGTCTCTCGCCAGGGCGTGTTTGCGTGTCGTGGTGGGGAGGGCCGCGGAGGGTGCAAGCCTCGCACACTCGCTCGTGGTGGATGGTAATGTGATTTGTCCATTTAGGGTCCACACGGCACCGCCGGGCAGTGTTTGCGCACACCCGCTTGCTGGTGAGGGCCAGATCACCAGCTGGCACGAACAGCGT
>CDFA01017750.1:0-12571 GCA_000826305.1 Acanthamoeba healyi
GCGCATGTGTGTGCGTACCGCGGGGAGGACGACAGCCGTGCAGACCTGGTAGAGCCACGATCCGACCTCGAGCACACGGACGGCGCCGGTCTGCCACAGATCGGTCGAGTTGAAGCACGGCTCGGGGGCGAAGCTGACGTTGAAGCCGAACTGCACCGCCTTGCCGATCCGACTCACCACATCACCGCCGCCGTTCACCAGCTCGCACGCGTGCTAACGAGTCGCGTCGTGTGTGAGCGTGCGTGCGTGCGTGTGTTTGCGGCTTTGAGTGTGTGTGCGGATGAGAGACGTACGGGAAGCGGAGGAGTGTGTTCGGGAGCGTAGAGGCCCGGGAACGGGTAGTTGAACTCGGTGATGAACGAGAACGCCCACGCGCTCCACCAGAGCGCCTCCTTGGCCTCGTCCTCTGAGTCGAGCTTGAACCCTGGACACATGCCAAACGCCGACTGCGCGCGCACACACAAGACGCGACAATCAGCGATGCGATTGGGCCGCACGTCAGCGGCGATGAGGAGACAGAGGCGAACCGCGATCGAGTCCCTGCCCTCCTGCGTCTGGCTCAGCTTCCTCATCATGCGGTACGCCTCCCTGATGCTCTCTCCGCACGCCCTGTCTGTGATTGCGATCGACGACTCATATCAGTTGCTGTGGGGCGATTGGAGAGCGGGTCATCAGGCGGGCGACGAGCCTCTCGTGATCACGCACCGTGGTCCAGGTAGGAGAAGGAGACGAGGCGGAACCAGTTCTCGGGGTCGGCGCGGTTGGCAAACAGAGGCGCGGCCGAGGCGACACTGCCCCAGAACACGTTGCCGTACTTGATGCGCAGGAGCGCCGATAGGAGTCCCCCGTACGATCCGCCAAAGCAGTAGACCGGGTTGGACGTGTTGTAGAGCTCCTTCACGTGCAGCACGATCACCGCGTAGTCGGCCAGACTGCGTACCCACACCACAACAATCTCCTCCAGGATCAGCATTCTGCGTGCGTGCGCGTGCGCGTGCGTGTGAAGCGGCCTGCGACACTCGAGCGGAGCGGCGAGCTGAGCACGTACGCTTGTTCGATGGTGAGCCATCCAAACTGTTGGGGCGTGGGATTGTGGCCAAAGGGCAGACTGGTGCCGTAGTACCTGTGCTCCGCCGAGACGATCAGCCCGCCTAGCGCAGCGCGCGCACAGCACAAGTGGGATGGAAGAGTGAGCGAGAGAGGCCGTCTGTCATCTATGCGAGCCTCGTTGTCACCTCCTCGTTACGAAACGCCGAGGACGTACCGGTCTGCTGTGCGTAGCCCACGGTTACGAGGTACTCCACCGACCCGATGGCCGTCGGCGTCTCAGCCCCGACGTAGACTGGTTTGGATGTGAGTGTGGGTGCGTGCGTGCGTGCGAGCGCGTGAGTCCCGAGCGGGCGTACAGAATATAGGTCCGGTCCCGTTCCAGTACTGGTCGTTGACGTAGTAGTTCTGCCCGAAGCTCTGCTTGACCTGGAAGTTGAAGTGGTCCAGCGTCTGTGCCCACATCCCATCCCATCCCCCACAAACCAGTCAGCCAAGCCACTCAACAAAGGGCCTTAGGAGGAGAGGGCCGCACCTGGTTGAACACGAAAGCCTGCGGGCCCTTGGGCGCGGCAGCCACGACCGTGCCCACCACCAAGAGGAGGATGGTGGCGACTGTCAGCTGCATACTAAGGTAATGATACTTCTTGGGAGGCCCTTTTCCCTTTCCCTTCCTCTTGTCTTCCTCGTCTTCTTCCGACTTGGCAACTAACTCCTGTAGGATTAGTGGTAATAAAAATACAAATGAGACGAGAGAGAGCATGATAGAGCATGAGTCGGTGCCAAGAGCGTGTGCGTGTGCGTGTGCGTGTGCGTGTGCGTGTGCGTGTGCGTGTGCGTGTGAGCAACTGACACAATTTCCTCCAGCCGACTGAACGACAGTTCACGAGGATGGGCACGGCGTTCATGTTGGTGTACTCGATCACCCATCCAGACAGCCTCAAAGACAGCGTTCGTGCACCCCCACAGCACTCATGCGCAAGCTCACTCATTGATGATGACACTGATCACACACAGGGTCCGCCGGCAGGTGAGGACCAGCGAGTGTGCAGCGCTGGCGCGCAAGCTGAGCCAGGAGGAGGCGGGGCGGCCAGTGCCGTTTATGGAGACCAGCGCCAAGCTCAACATCAACGTCGATGCAGCGTTCTCTGAGAAGCCTGCCTCCAACGCCAAGTGTCTCCTCTCGTGATGATCGCCATCACTGATCACCCCAAGGGCTCGTCCTCTGCGCGGTCTGTCGACACAAAACGTCTGTCGTCAATAAACATTTCCCGCCAAAGGAAACGCCGGCAAGACTCGAGCGCAGCAAGTTCCATTTCTGCGTTCAACTCGAGATCCGGCGACGAAGATGGCCACAGATGCTGCAGTTGCGCATTTCCTGGGGCCAGAGTGCCGCTTTGATGAATTCCCTGCACTCAGTACTACTCTTGTCGCAGCACCTGTGAGTTCTTTGCGAGAATGGGTTCCGCCATGCGTCGTCAAAAATCCGACTGCAAAGGTGCAAGAGCTCGTGGTTGCTGGAGGTACGATCTATATCGAAATCTAATCGATGATTTCTTGATACGAAGACGCAAAGGTGCTAAAACAAGAGTTATGTGGGCCAGATATGACAACCCTTTTGCACAAGATGGCAGCCAACGATCTTCGTTTCGAGGCGCTCGAGAAGGAAGTCGAAGAAAGTCGTACACAGCGGGCCACCGAGATCGAAGCAAGACGCACCCTCGAGACGAAGCTGGCCACCGAGGTCGAAGCAAGACGCACCCTCGAGACGAAGCTGGCCACCGAGGTCGAAGCAAGACGTGCCCTCAAGAGGGGGCTAGCCACTGAGGTCAAAGCAAGGCATACCCTCGAGAAGGAGCAGTCGAAGAAAACAGAAACGCTGCAAGACCGCCTCGACGCTGAGATTGCGCATCGGAAGTCCTGCGAGGGCCTCGTGAACAAAACGATGAAGCAGTACTCGCTCCGGTTCGCAAAGGCCTTTGCCTCGCCCCCGCCCACGCAGAGGAGAACACGCAGTGCAAAGCAAGCCCGGAAGGTGCGGCGGCTCTGCCGTTGGATTGTGTCCCTCTATCCATTGGTCACTTTGTGCTGACCTGTCATGATCCACAGGCACAGGAGGAGGAGGAGGAAGCCCAAGAAGAGGATGAAGCCCAACAGGAGGGATCCGAGGAAGAGGAGGAGGATAGCTGAGCGATTAGGATCTTCAGTTCAAGTGGAGGGCCGGGCGGGGGACGTGGCGCGTGCAGGACGATTGTGTATACAGATTGTACAAACTTTTGTGGTCCTGCGTGTGTGAGGCGAGGCCTCGGATAAACAAGACGATCATCGTGCCTCTCTCCATCGTGCCTTCTCGGTGGTCTCGTGCAGTGGTGGCGGTGCACCACCCCCCTCCAGCCGTGCTACGACGACGACGAGGAGGACTGTAGTGGAGCGGAGAGGGCCTTCTTGAGAGCAAGGGGGACGCGCTTGCGCTGGTCGGCGGAGAGCGAGGCCAGCCAGGCCCTGGCGCCGCCCAGCGAGGCCGCGCTGTCGTCGTCGTCGTCGTTGGGCGAGTAGTGGAGGTCGCGCAGCGATTCGACCGCCGCCAGCTGACATCGGAACGAGAAGACCGGGAGCGCCGCCGCCGCTCCTGCACGCACAGACGCGCCGCAATACGACATCGCACGATGAGTCCTTGGTGAGGACACACGCACAGCATGTACACACACGCACCATCGTCGAGAGAAGGAGGAGAAGCGATGACCATGTCGAGCGTGTTGCGCAGCCAGTCGACCTTGTCGCGTTGGCTCGCGCGAGGCGGTTGGCCGGCGGACGAGTCTCCGAACGCGCGCCTGCTCATCAATCCGATGAGACGCAGCGCCACGGCCACCGACGTGTGCCCCTCGTCGGGCGACGTCTCCGACAGCATGGGCCACACGTGACTGCACACACCGGGCAACCAGTAAGCCGCGACGCGTTGGCTCTTAGATTGGTGCGTGTGTGATTGTCCGTACCTGACCAGCGTCTGGTAGGTCCACTCCCAGCCTTTGCACAAAGCCAACAGCTCCATGCTTCGCAGCACCAGCGCTGTCTCGTCGTCCCACTTGCACGGATCTGGATGCGCAGTGCATGCAGGGGTTAGCACTCAACGACGCCTGTGCGCGCAACTGACGCCTGTACGTGCGTGTGCGCGGTGGGTACCTTCATCGCGGTGCCTGCCCAGGCTTCGGCAATAGCCAGCGATGTCCACGAGCAAGGCGCTCTCGTCCGACGGGCTGAGAGCGTCCCATCCGCAGCGGTTGCGCACCCGGTGCCATTTCTCCGTCTCGGCCTGGCCACCGGTGGCTGTGATGTCGTCCAGGAGCAGCACCAGCACTCTGTACATCACGCGCATGACGTTTAGTCTGCGCGCGTCGTGCTGACCGCCATCATCGGCTGTCGTCGGACGGACGTCGATGTGCGTCACGTCGCTCCACAGCTTCGCCACGTCGTCCAGCACGTCGATGAATCTCGTCATCGCCTTCGTCTCCTCGACGCCGTCGTCGTCGTCGTCACCTGCTCGTCGATCTCGGCAGCTGCGCCATGCGTGGAGGGAAGTGGCGAGATTGTGGAGGAGCACACGCCACGTCCGCGACTCCTCCTCTCTCCGCCGGACGTCATCCGCCTCGCCTCTCCGACGGCCCAGTCGGACCAGCACACGGATAAGTCTCGCCTCGGCGTCGTCGCCCTCACTAGTGGCAGTGACAGCGCTCGTTGTCGCTGAGGTCGCTGCCTCGTCGCGACAGAAGGCGGTCTCGAGACGCAGCAGCATCTGCTCGACCAGCCCCTTGCGCTTCTCTGTGGGTCGCTTGGGCCGAGTGACCTTATCCTCGCCCTGTCTCCGCTGTCGGTGCTCATCGACCCGCCACACCAGCTCCGCCAGCAGAGACTCCTCGTCCTGCTGCTCTCCGCCCTTGCGCTCCGCTGGCCGCTTGGACCTGCGCGGAGATGTCGTCGCTGTGGGCCGGCCCTTCCTGGCGAAGCTCTCCAGACACGACAGCAGGTCGAGTTCCTTGATGTTCTTGTCATCGCTAAAGTCCTCAGCGACCTCCGCGACGCTCGTGTTGAGCTGCTCCACGCGCCTGCTAAAGTCTGCACGGCAGAGGTGAGGCGGACGTCATTGTGGTGAGAAGAGGCGAGTGAGCGAGATGGTGGTGTGAGGAAAGGGAGCACGGTACACAGCTGTTGCAGTTCCCGGGGCCGCCGCGAGCGCTCCACCGCCGCCGGCGTGCGCTGTTGGTCCTCTCGCTTTCGCTTTCCCTCGCTCTTTGCGCTCTCGCCCTCTGCACCCTTCTCCTTCCCCTTTTCCTTCTTCTCCTTTTCCTTCTTCTCCTTCCCCTTCTTGGGCGAACTCTTCTCTCCCTGCTGCTGCTGCTGCTGCTCCCTCTCCTTCTCGGCAGTGCGCCGCGTTGCCTTTTCTCTTGCGTCTTCGGCTTCGATCCTCATCTTCCGCTCCTCCTCTTCCTCTTCCTCTTTCTTCTTCCTCTGCTTCTCAGCCTCGTCGGCCTCTTGTCGCTTGCGGAGCTCCTCCGCTTCCCGCTTGGCCTTCTCTCTTGCTTCGTGCTCTTCCCTCTTCTTCTTGGCTTGCTCCTCTCTCGCCTTCACCTGCTCCTCCTCCTCCTCCTTCTTTCTTCGCGCCTCTTCCTCTCTCTGAATGCGTTCGCGCTCTTCTTTGGCTCGTCTCTCTTCCCTCTCCGCCGCCTCCTTCCTCTTCTTCATGATCTCCTCTTGCGCCTTCTTCTTCTTTGCTTCGTCCTGTGCCTTCCTCTTCGCCTCCTCTTGCTCCTTCTCCCTCCGCTCTTGGTCTAGCCTCTGCTTCTCCTCCATCTCCTTCTGCAGCTTTTCTCTCTTGCGCTGCTCCTCACGCTCCCGCTCCTGTCTCTCCTCCTCCTCCTTCTCCTCGTTGGTCTTTCTCTCTTGCTCCCTGTCTTCCTCTTCTTCGTCACCGTCTCGCTTGGCCTCTTCCTCGCGTGCTACCGCCGCCGACGGCCTCGCGTCGGCCGACCGGTCAGCGCCATCGACAGGTGCATCCGCGGACACTGCAGCGCCACGCTCGGTGTGGTCGTGCTCGCTCTGCTCGCTCATCTGTCGCTCCTCCGCCGCCAAGGACTCGGTCAGAGACGGCTTCGGCGGCGCAGCGCTGACCGCCATCGGAGGCGCGACGATGACGGGCACGTCCATCTGGTGGTGGTGATCCTGATCGGATGACTCGTCGTCGTCTTCCTCCTGCTCTGACTCGCTGAAGAAGGAGGGCTCGTCGTGATCCCTATGGCGAGGCATCGGCTGTGGCGATATATCCAACGACGGCGAAGAGGCCGTAGAAGACGACGATGACGCGGGCGTTGTGGGCGACTGCATGGATCGCGCGGGCTGGGGCGAAGGCGACGACGCGGGCGAGGGCGAGGGCGGAGTTGCCACTGCCGCCGCCGGTGTCAGCGGCGCAGAGTAGGACGGGAACGACGAGGACGTGAATGATGACTGGCGGACGGGCGAGGGCGGCGGGAGCGAGGAGTAGCGGATGGGCGTGGAGGGACGCGAGGACGAGGAGGAGAAGCCGATGGGCGTGGAGGGGAGCGGCGTGATGGGCGTGGCCGGGAGCGACGTGTCCACCATCATCATCTCGCTCACCATCTCCAGCGCCGTCGCCGTACCTAGAACTGCCGCGGCGCTGACGCTGGTGGCGGTGGCGGTGCTATGAGCAACTGGCGTCGGCGTGCTCTGAGCGGACGCGGGAGTGGCCACGAGAAGAGGATCAGGATGGGACTCGTTGGCGTGGTCGTCGGTGCCGTCCAGCGCCGTCTCGAGGAAGCTCGCGAACTCGTCGAAGCTCTCATCTTCCTCGCCATCGTCGGTGGGGCCCTTGCGCTTCTCTTCTTCGTCATCCTCTTCCTCCATACGCTCTCCTCCGCTCGACGACGTCGATGTCGTTCGCATTCGTTTCCCCCTGAGCGCGCTTGGGCTGGCCTGCGGCGCGCTCGCAGACTCCTGTTTGCGCTTCTCCCCTCGCCCTCGGCCACGCCCGCGAGCAGTCGCGCGACCCCTCGCCCTCCCTCGTCCGTTGGCGGCGCCAGCTCGCGGCGAGTGCGATCCGTCTGCGTCAATCGCTGGCGGTCCTGTGGCGCTGATCCTGGCGCTAGCGCGCCCACGGCCACGACCGCGCCTGGCCGGCGACTCGGCCACGGCCTTGCTTTGGCTCCGACTTCGGCCTCGGCCGGCCTTGCCAGGAGGAGTGCTCTCCGTGGCAGGTTGAGCGGGACTGTCGGGAGGGTTGTCGGCAGGGATGAGCCGGTCGATCTCGGAGCTGAGCAGCTGCTCCAGGTCGTGCCCGTCCTTGTCCTCGTCAGTCCCGCACTTCTGCCCCTCCTTGTTATCGTTGTTGGCGTTGTCGCTTGCGATGCCGCTCGCGTTCAGGTCCAGCGTGGAGCTGTTGGCGTCCGCGCTTCCGTCGTTGTTGTCGTCCTCGTCACTGTGGCGCAGATGAACGTCAAAGGTCTCTGTGCGCAGCTCGCGATGTAGCCGCCGCTCCTCCTCCAGCAGGGCCGCCTGCAGCTCGCGCTCCTCGCGCAGCTTCTTCTCGAGCGCTTGCTGGCGCTGAACCTCCTGTACGGCCTCTCCGTAGATGTCTTCCATACCCCGCCCGGCGAGCACCATCTCCAGCTGCTTGGTCAAGGCTTTGAGATTGCGCAGCTCCTCCCGGGCCTCGATGTTCGCGTTCGTCTGCTTCCGCACCTCGAGCGACAGATCCACCGCCTCCTTGGCGCGCGCTGTGTACTTTGTTTTCTGTTGAGTGACCGAGGGGTCACAGGTGAGTCTCAACACTCACGAACACGCGCACACACGCCACCAGCACGCGCACCTCATAGTTTAGTTCCTTGCGAAGGCGCTTGAGCTCCTTCTGCATGGTCCGCCGCTCGTCGATCCACCTATTCCCGCCTTCAATCTCCGCCGAGAGCTGTGCGTTGAAGGCCTGTATCGAATTCTTCTCGCACAGCAGCGTCTCGTTCTCCTGCAGCGTCTCGCTCATCGCCTGTTTGTGCGCATCGCCGAACGATCAATGTTGGATCAGCTCCACTCACCAAACCTCACACGCACACTCACACGCACACGCGGAGGCAAGTTTGTGAGCACAAAGACGAGCGAGCGAGTACCGTCTTGGTGGCCTCCAGCTCCGCCGTCTTGGCACGGAGCGACTGGCTGCACGAGGCCGCTGTCGCGCTGGCTTCCTTCACTGTGCACACATCCGATAGTCGTGCACGCCCACCACCGAATTAAAAATATATAATTAAAATAAAATGAATAAAGTGACGACAAATAAATGAAAAATAAAATAAAATATGATATGATTTGGCCAACGTACGCTGGCGCTTGAGTTGCTCGTTCTCCTGCTGGCTCTGGGCGAGCCGCTGGTTCTTGGCCTTGAGTTGCGCGTTGACGGCCGTGAATTTGGTGATGAGCTCATCGATGTTGGCCATTTTCTCGTGCAGCATCTTTTGATTGCGTTCGAGCAGCGCGTTCTTCTGCTCGGCCCGGCGAAGCTTGTCTCGCAGATCACCGACACCATCGTCTTCGTCGCCACCAGCATCGTCACGACGATGACGAGCCTCTAGTTTTACGCAATCGCGATCGTGTCCCGCCAGTTCTTGGCCGTCGATGATTTGAGTCGGCAAATTTAGAATTACAGCGCCATTGGCCCTCGGCGAGGAATCACGCGAGGACTCCATGCTTGTGGCACTCGAGAAGGTCGGGAAGGCAGGCCCTCATGCAACCATCCATCAACTGTGCCCCTGTGAAAAAGAAATAAGAAAAATTGTCTGACGTCATGCCACGTCACCAAAGTTTTTCCTTTGGTTTTCCTTCTCTTTTATTCAACATGTTTTTTATTTTTGAGATTCAATTGCGAGAGGACAATGAAGCGCTTGGCCATGTCGAAGCGGCCAACGGCCTCTGCTGCGGCGCGCACCGTGCCTTCCTCCTCCCCCTCCGCGCGCGCTACGTGCCTCCTCTTCCGATCGCCGGCGGCACCGAGCAGCGACATCATTCAAATCGCGAGCAGAAGCTACGCCGGATCGTTCACGCGGAAGAAGGACAAGAAGAAGAAGTCCGGCGCCGGCGAGGATGGCGAGGTCGCCGAGGGCAAGCGATTCGACGAGGAATTGTGGAAGCTGCGGCCCCAGTGGGTCACGCTCACCCGCACCCCCGAGCAATTGGCCGAGGAGGAGGCACTCGTCAAGTCCTTTGCCAAGGTACGCCCCGCCCCTCCTCCACGCCCCGCCCTCCATTCCCCCAATTTCTGCATTAATTAATGCTGCGCGTAGCGGCACGAATGAGGGGAGGGGGGCGCAATTTCTGACCTCGGAATCGATCTCTCTACGTTGTTGCGTCTCTACACGTACATGTAGCTCAAGATGAAGCAGCTGCACGAGGAGACGGCGTTCCTGGCAAAGGCGCTCAAGCTGAAGCTGGCCGCGCTCAACGAGCTGCCGCCGGATCTGCGAGCCGCCGCGCTGGTGGAGGAGGTGTCGAACGCGCCGCGCGAGCGCGTCATCCCGCTGTGGACGGCGCCCGTCCCCAACTATCAGGACACGCTGCCACCGGAGAAGAGGGACGAGCCCTTTGATTTCACCAAGCTGGGCAGCATCCGCAAGCGCTCCTCCTAGATCCTCCTCGATCCCTCAACTACGACCATCCCTCCTCCATCCGCTTCATCCACTACACTCCACTGCACCACAATACACTATTGACTTTACACTCACGCACGCACGCACGCACGCACGACTTATGAGAGGAGGAGCTTGGCTGGCTGGCTGGCTGGCTGGCTGGCAGGATGGATGGATAGCGCCTCAGACGACGAAACCGAGGACGCTCATGAAGGCGAAGCCGGCGAGGAGGAGAGCGAGCTTGGTCCACTTGTGGTGCGGATTGGCAAACTCCTCGGTCATGATCTCCATGTTGACGTAGAGGAACGTACCGGCCGCGAACGAGACCAAAATCGCCGAGACCACTGACACGGCCGACGCTGCAACACGCGCCACAAACACACGCGAATGAGTGAGACGTGCCAGCCAAAGATCAACACTCACCCCGCATCGCACACGCACACGCACACGCAGGGAAAAGAACGAAAGCGAAGATTCGCCAAAGAACGAAGGCGAAGAGAGGGGAGGGAAGGTGAGACCTTCGAGGAGTTGGCCAAGACCCATGCCCAGGAAGATGGCGCCCGGGGTGATGCACGAGAATCCCAGCATGGACTTGACGGTGTTGGTCACCGACACGCGGGCCTTGAGCATGGCCGTAGAGAGCGTGAACGCCTCGGCCCAGATGTGGGTGATGATGGCCAGGAAAGTCACCAACGCTGCAACGCGCGCGTGTCATGAACACGAGGGCTTCCATAAGTCAAGGTCCTGCGCTGTGTGCGAAGATGACGCCATGAGAGCGTACTTTGCACAATCGTGGATTGCACGCCAAGAGCGGAGCCAGAGATAGCGGACTCGAGGCCCAGCACGGCGAAGAGCATGTAGGGCACCTGGTGGTCGGCGGCCGACGAAGAGGACGATCAGTAAGTCGACAGGGTGAGTGAATGTGTACAACCCATAATCGCTGCGCGTACCCTCGCTCGCTTGTTGCTGTAGACGATGTGATCGTGATGATGGCCCTCTGCGACGCAGAAAACGATGAAGGCATTAGCGGCCTGCGCATGGGCGGTCAATTGGCGAGCGCACACGCGAAGGACGGACGTACCTTCGACATGAGGGAACCTGTATTCGTGATCGACTTCTTTCTCACCGTGCGCGTGCTCGTGTCCATGATCATGCTCGTGGTGATGCGCCTTCTTCCTCTCCTTTGTGTGACCGCCGTCCTCCTCTTCGCCATCTGCCGACTCTTCGACATGCGCCTCCTCGTGTCGCTCTGAAACACGGCCAAACGGTGCATTGCCAGCGTGAGACTCTCCACCCACCAAAGATTGAAGCGCTGGAGGAAGGCTGAATGAACCTAGTGTGCCATCACCCTGAAGCAGACCCATCTCCATCTCTGGTGGGGGACCGCCGTCCTCCGGCTGCTTGGACACGAACGGGTCCTGTCCCGTTGCGCCCGATCGGAAGTGAAGGAGAGAGTGTGAGCAAACGCGGTCGTCTGCGCGATAGCGCACGCACACACGCACGCACGGGAGGCGCAACTTACAAGCGCGGCGGTGGTCTCATGATTCTCCACGTGCACGATGTGATCGTGTGCGCCATGGCTGTGCGAGTCGTCGTGGCTGAACAGCATGCGCTCGAGGATGAACGACACCAGAAACCCTGTCAGCAATCGGCGCCCGCGGCACGTTGGTGAGCACGCCCACACACGCACACAGTGGCTTCTTGGCTAGCTGTGCGCTGAGGGGAGGAGGGCGAACCGACGGCAACAGTGAAGTGAGTGACGCTGGAGGGGACGCCCGACCCTTCATCCTCGGCGTCGCTCATGAGATGCACGTAGCTCGCGCCCAAAAGGATACCTCTGCACGGCGTTCAGAGACGCGTAAGTCCTATGTGGTGGACGCCGGCTTTCTGAATCTTGGGCAAGAGAGAGGTACCCGCCCAAGCAGTTGGCGAAGGAGAGCACCTTGCCCTGCTGGTCCTTGAACCATCTGCACACGAAATGGTTCAATCGATCGCGGGACGTTTCCGGGCGACACGAGATTTGCCCCACACACAACACCAGACAGAGATTACGCGCCGCCGGCGTAGGTACCGCGTGAACTGGATGGGCAGGAGGGCGCCCAGGAAGCAGGTCACAAAGATGGCCCCCATGCACCCCACCTGCAATGCCAACACCGCCCCATCTGCTCCCATGCTGTGGGCCAAAATTTCAAATTTATTAATAAAAAAGACCAGCGAAAAGAAAGTAGCCTGAAGACACACCCCCACCATCCATAGGCTGCTCACAGTGATTAACCTGCGGACATTTGAAATGAGAGGTCCAGTCATTTTTAAAAGTCGTTTTGAGGCCTTCTAAAGCATTGTTAGCATTCTAAAATTGATTTTAATTTTTTTTTTAATCCATCCTATATTACGAAAATCAAGAAATTACTGTAACTAAAGCATAATTGTTTGCCTAAATAAGTGGTCAATTATCCATAAGTAATTTCTGTAACTATAATTTCTATAAACAATTATCCATAAGTAATTTCTGTAACTATAATTTCTATAATTTCTGTAACTATAGCATAATTTTTTGCCTAAATAAGTGGTCAATTCAAGTAATTCGATTTATAGAGCTAGCAGAAATGTGTCTTTCTTTTTTTGTGGCCCATCACAACAGTGACCTTTGACAAAAAATCAGGTTTGTTTTGGCACCAGCTATGCACAAAAAACATCACATCCATAGACTGCTCACAGTGATTAACCGGCGGGCATTTGAAATGAGAGGTCCAGTCATTTTTTAAATCATCAGAATTTTCGGAATCGTCAGAGGAGCCTGATTCCACAGACTCTTCACTTGAGCTAGAGTCAGAGGAGGAGGAGTAGTA
>CDFA01017751.1:0-13369 GCA_000826305.1 Acanthamoeba healyi
GCGCATGTGTGTGCGTACCGCGGGGAGGACGACAGCCGTGCAGACCTGGTAGAGCCACGATCCGACCTCGAGCACACGGACGGCGCCGGTCTGCCACAGATCGGTCGAGTTGAAGCACGGCTCGGGGGCGAAGCTGACGTTGAAGCCGAACTGCACCGCCTTGCCGATCCGACTCACCACATCACCGCCGCCGTTCACCAGCTCGCACGCGTGCTAACGAGTCGCGTCGTGTGTGAGCGTGCGTGCGTGCGTGTGTTTGCGGCTTTGAGTGTGTGTGCGGATGAGAGACGTACGGGAAGCGGAGGAGTGTGTTCGGGAGCGTAGAGGCCCGGGAACGGGTAGTTGAACTCGGTGATGAACGAGAACGCCCACGCGCTCCACCAGAGCGCCTCCTTGGCCTCGTCCTCTGAGTCGAGCTTGAACCCTGGACACATGCCAAACGCCGACTGCGCGCGCACACACAAGACGCGACAATCAGCGATGCGATTGGGCCGCACGTCAGCGGCGATGAGGAGACAGAGGCGAACCGCGATCGAGTCCCTGCCCTCCTGCGTCTGGCTCAGCTTCCTCATCATGCGGTACGCCTCCCTGATGCTCTCTCCGCACGCCCTGTCTGTGATTGCGATCGACGACTCATATCAGTTGCTGTGGGGCGATTGGAGAGCGGGTCATCAGGCGGGCGACGAGCCTCTCGTGATCACGCACCGTGGTCCAGGTAGGAGAAGGAGACGAGGCGGAACCAGTTCTCGGGGTCGGCGCGGTTGGCAAACAGAGGCGCGGCCGAGGCGACACTGCCCCAGAACACGTTGCCGTACTTGATGCGCAGGAGCGCCGATAGGAGTCCCCCGTACGATCCGCCAAAGCAGTAGACCGGGTTGGACGTGTTGTAGAGCTCCTTCACGTGCAGCACGATCACCGCGTAGTCGGCCAGACTGCGTACCCACACCACAACAATCTCCTCCAGGATCAGCATTCTGCGTGCGTGCGCGTGCGCGTGCGTGTGAAGCGGCCTGCGACACTCGAGCGGAGCGGCGAGCTGAGCACGTACGCTTGTTCGATGGTGAGCCATCCAAACTGTTGGGGCGTGGGATTGTGGCCAAAGGGCAGACTGGTGCCGTAGTACCTGTGCTCCGCCGAGACGATCAGCCCGCCTAGCGCAGCGCGCGCACAGCACAAGTGGGATGGAAGAGTGAGCGAGAGAGGCCGTCTGTCATCTATGCGAGCCTCGTTGTCACCTCCTCGTTACGAAACGCCGAGGACGTACCGGTCTGCTGTGCGTAGCCCACGGTTACGAGGTACTCCACCGACCCGATGGCCGTCGGCGTCTCAGCCCCGACGTAGACTGGTTTGGATGTGAGTGTGGGTGCGTGCGTGCGTGCGAGCGCGTGAGTCCCGAGCGGGCGTACAGAATATAGGTCCGGTCCCGTTCCAGTACTGGTCGTTGACGTAGTAGTTCTGCCCGAAGCTCTGCTTGACCTGGAAGTTGAAGTGGTCCAGCGTCTGTGCCCACATCCCATCCCATCCCCCACAAACCAGTCAGCCAAGCCACTCAACAAAGGGCCTTAGGAGGAGAGGGCCGCACCTGGTTGAACACGAAAGCCTGCGGGCCCTTGGGCGCGGCAGCCACGACCGTGCCCACCACCAAGAGGAGGACGGTGGCGACTGTCAGCTGCATACCTAGGTGGGGTAATGATGTAAGTGTCTGCTTGGGAGGCCCTTTTCCCTTCGTCTCCTCTTGTCTTCCTCGTCTTCTTCTTCCAACTCGTAACTAACTCCTATTGGGTTCGAGGTAATAAAAATAAGGTCAGCCCCAATGCGTGTTGCGACGGATGAAAGTCGATGGAAGAAGAACAGAGGCTCTCGCAACAAGGAAGAACTGGAAAGCAGTCGACTTGTCGATGTGCTGCCGGCCGAGGTCCGCTTCACATCCTGTCGTTCGTGCCAATCGCCGACGTCGGTGCCACATTGCCCCTCATCAGCAAGAGGTGGAGGCGGTATATGCACACCACACACGCGTGCATGGTTGCACAAAGAGCACACACCACAAGATGTTCGATTCTCACTCTTACTCCGCGCTAGGTTCGTGGAAGACGATGCCCTGTGGCGCGATGCGGTCACACTGGGCACTGCACATGTTGCATCATCGAACAATGAACAACGGCCTCTCTCTCTCTCTCTCTCCTGTGTGGCATGGCTGTTACCACACGAGTGCGTTATGAGAGCGTGGACTCGTCAAACATGGTGGGAGCCCCTGAAGAGATCAAGATGACCGTCGTTGGCCACCGTACGTCAAGGCTGCGCCCCAATGCACCCAACATTCCTCCCCTCATCACCACCACCGCTGACACGGACGCGTGGTGCATGCAGGCTGCGTGGGCAAGAGTTTGAGTTGTGTGTGTCATGTCGTATGGCCCTCTCTTTCCTCACTCTCGCTGCGATGCGTTGTGCTGACGGTGGTGGGGCGAGCCATTGCGTGATCGTGCATGCATTGCGGTGATTGCCAGGATATCCTCGATACGGCAGGCCACTTCCCTGAGGAGTACACAGTGATGCGAGAAAACGTACTCTAGATCGTGTGCGTGTGCGTGTGCGTGTGCGTGTGCGTGTGCGTGTGCGTGTGCGTGTGCGTGTGCGTGCGACTGACTCAACTTCCTCCAGCCGACCGAACAATAGTTCACGAGGATGGGCACGGCGTTCATGTTGGTGTACTCGATCACCCATCCAGACAGCCTCAAAGACGGTTCGTGCACCCCCCACAGCACTCACGCGCAAGCTCACTCATACTGATCACACACACACTCGGACATACAGAACGCGTTAGGTTCAATCTGCCGACAAAAGCCGCCACTTGATCTACGGCCGCTCATCTCGTGCGGCATTCCTCGCACGCGCGATCCACTCGTGGTGTAATCATTGATCGTTGGCAACCTGCACCAACGTCCCCACACACACCAGCAGCAGAGCAGGGTCCGCGCAAGCTGAGCCAGGAGGAGGCGGGGCGGCCAGTGCCGTTTATAACGTGTCTCCTCTCGTGATGATCTCCATCACTGATCACCCCAAGGGTCGTCCTCAGCGCGGTCTGTCGACACAAAACGTCTGTCGTCAATAAACATTTCCCGCCAAAGGAAACGCCGGCAAGACTCGAGCGCAGCAAGTTCCATTTCTGCGTTCAACTCGAGATCCGGCGACGAAGATGGCCACAGATGCTGCAGTTGCGCATTTCCTGGGGCCAGAGTGCCGCTTTGATGAATTCCCTGCACTCAGTACTACTCTTGTCGCAGCACCTGTGAGTTCTTTGCGAGAATGGGTTCCGCCATGCGTCGTCAAAAATCCGACTGCAAAGGTGCAAGAGCTCGTGGTTGCTGGAGGTACGATCTATATCGAAATCTAATCGATGATTTCTTGATACGAAGACGCAAAGGTGCTAAAACAAGAGTTATGTGGGCCAGATATGACAACCCTTTTGCACAAGATGGCAGCCAACGATCTTCGTTTCGAGGCGCTCGAGAAGGAAGTCGAAGAAAGTCGTACACAGCGGGCCACCGAGATCGAAGCAAGACGCACCCTCGAGACGAAGCTGGCCACCGAGGTCGAAGCAAGACGCACCCTCGAGACGAAGCTGGCCACCGAGGTCGAAGCAAGACGTGCCCTCAAGAGGGGGCTAGCCACTGAGGTCAAAGCAAGGCATACCCTCGAGAAGGAGCAGTCGAAGAAAACAGAAACGCTGCAAGACCGCCTCGACGCTGAGATTGCGCATCGGAAGTCCTGCGAGGGCCTCGTGAACAAAACGATGAAGCAGTACTCGCTCCGGTTCGCAAAGGCCTTTGCCTCGCCCCCGCCCACGCAGAGGAGAACACGCAGTGCAAAGCAAGCCCGGAAGGTGCGGCGGCTCTGCCGTTGGATTGTGTCCCTCTATCCATTGGTCACTTTGTGCTGACCTGTCATGATCCACAGGCACAGGAGGAGGAGGAGGAAGCCCAAGAAGAGGATGAAGCCCAACAGGAGGGATCCGAGGAAGAGGAGGAGGATAGCTGAGCGATTAGGATCTTCAGTTCAAGTGGAGGGCCGGGCGGGGGACGTGGCGCGTGCAGGACGATTGTGTATACAGATTGTACAAACTTTTGTGGTCCTGCGTGTGTGAGGCGAGGCCTCGGATAAACAAGACGATCATCGTGCCTCTCTCCATCGTGCCTTCTCGGTGGTCTCGTGCAGTGGTGGCGGTGCACCACCCCCCTCCAGCCGTGCTACGACGACGACGAGGAGGACTGTAGTGGAGCGGAGAGGGCCTTCTTGAGAGCAAGGGGGACGCGCTTGCGCTGGTCGGCGGAGAGCGAGGCCAGCCAGGCCCTGGCGCCGCCCAGCGAGGCCGCGCTGTCGTCGTCGTCGTCGTTGGGCGAGTAGTGGAGGTCGCGCAGCGATTCGACCGCCGCCAGCTGACATCGGAACGAGAAGACCGGGAGCGCCGCCGCCGCTCCTGCACGCACAGACGCGCCGCAATACGACATCGCACGATGAGTCCTTGGTGAGGACACACGCACAGCATGTACACACACGCACCATCGTCGAGAGAAGGAGGAGAAGCGATGACCATGTCGAGCGTGTTGCGCAGCCAGTCGACCTTGTCGCGTTGGCTCGCGCGAGGCGGTTGGCCGGCGGACGAGTCTCCGAACGCGCGCCTGCTCATCAATCCGATGAGACGCAGCGCCACGGCCACCGACGTGTGCCCCTCGTCGGGCGACGTCTCCGACAGCATGGGCCACACGTGACTGCACACACCGGGCAACCAGTAAGCCGCGACGCGTTGGCTCTTAGATTGGTGCGTGTGTGATTGTCCGTACCTGACCAGCGTCTGGTAGGTCCACTCCCAGCCTTTGCACAAAGCCAACAGCTCCATGCTTCGCAGCACCAGCGCTGTCTCGTCGTCCCACTTGCACGGATCTGGATGCGCAGTGCATGCAGGGGTTAGCACTCAACGACGCCTGTGCGCGCAACTGACGCCTGTACGTGCGTGTGCGCGGTGGGTACCTTCATCGCGGTGCCTGCCCAGGCTTCGGCAATAGCCAGCGATGTCCACGAGCAAGGCGCTCTCGTCCGACGGGCTGAGAGCGTCCCATCCGCAGCGGTTGCGCACCCGGTGCCATTTCTCCGTCTCGGCCTGGCCACCGGTGGCTGTGATGTCGTCCAGGAGCAGCACCAGCACTCTGTACATCACGCGCATGACGTTTAGTCTGCGCGCGTCGTGCTGACCGCCATCATCGGCTGTCGTCGGACGGACGTCGATGTGCGTCACGTCGCTCCACAGCTTCGCCACGTCGTCCAGCACGTCGATGAATCTCGTCATCGCCTTCGTCTCCTCGACGCCGTCGTCGTCGTCGTCACCTGCTCGTCGATCTCGGCAGCTGCGCCATGCGTGGAGGGAAGTGGCGAGATTGTGGAGGAGCACACGCCACGTCCGCGACTCCTCCTCTCTCCGCCGGACGTCATCCGCCTCGCCTCTCCGACGGCCCAGTCGGACCAGCACACGGATAAGTCTCGCCTCGGCGTCGTCGCCCTCACTAGTGGCAGTGACAGCGCTCGTTGTCGCTGAGGTCGCTGCCTCGTCGCGACAGAAGGCGGTCTCGAGACGCAGCAGCATCTGCTCGACCAGCCCCTTGCGCTTCTCTGTGGGTCGCTTGGGCCGAGTGACCTTATCCTCGCCCTGTCTCCGCTGTCGGTGCTCATCGACCCGCCACACCAGCTCCGCCAGCAGAGACTCCTCGTCCTGCTGCTCTCCGCCCTTGCGCTCCGCTGGCCGCTTGGACCTGCGCGGAGATGTCGTCGCTGTGGGCCGGCCCTTCCTGGCGAAGCTCTCCAGACACGACAGCAGGTCGAGTTCCTTGATGTTCTTGTCATCGCTAAAGTCCTCAGCGACCTCCGCGACGCTCGTGTTGAGCTGCTCCACGCGCCTGCTAAAGTCTGCACGGCAGAGGTGAGGCGGACGTCATTGTGGTGAGAAGAGGCGAGTGAGCGAGATGGTGGTGTGAGGAAAGGGAGCACGGTACACAGCTGTTGCAGTTCCCGGGGCCGCCGCGAGCGCTCCACCGCCGCCGGCGTGCGCTGTTGGTCCTCTCGCTTTCGCTTTCCCTCGCTCTTTGCGCTCTCGCCCTCTGCACCCTTCTCCTTCCCCTTTTCCTTCTTCTCCTTTTCCTTCTTCTCCTTCCCCTTCTTGGGCGAACTCTTCTCTCCCTGCTGCTGCTGCTGCTGCTCCCTCTCCTTCTCGGCAGTGCGCCGCGTTGCCTTTTCTCTTGCGTCTTCGGCTTCGATCCTCATCTTCCGCTCCTCCTCTTCCTCTTCCTCTTTCTTCTTCCTCTGCTTCTCAGCCTCGTCGGCCTCTTGTCGCTTGCGGAGCTCCTCCGCTTCCCGCTTGGCCTTCTCTCTTGCTTCGTGCTCTTCCCTCTTCTTCTTGGCTTGCTCCTCTCTCGCCTTCACCTGCTCCTCCTCCTCCTCCTTCTTTCTTCGCGCCTCTTCCTCTCTCTGAATGCGTTCGCGCTCTTCTTTGGCTCGTCTCTCTTCCCTCTCCGCCGCCTCCTTCCTCTTCTTCATGATCTCCTCTTGCGCCTTCTTCTTCTTTGCTTCGTCCTGTGCCTTCCTCTTCGCCTCCTCTTGCTCCTTCTCCCTCCGCTCTTGGTCTAGCCTCTGCTTCTCCTCCATCTCCTTCTGCAGCTTTTCTCTCTTGCGCTGCTCCTCACGCTCCCGCTCCTGTCTCTCCTCCTCCTCCTTCTCCTCGTTGGTCTTTCTCTCTTGCTCCCTGTCTTCCTCTTCTTCGTCACCGTCTCGCTTGGCCTCTTCCTCGCGTGCTACCGCCGCCGACGGCCTCGCGTCGGCCGACCGGTCAGCGCCATCGACAGGTGCATCCGCGGACACTGCAGCGCCACGCTCGGTGTGGTCGTGCTCGCTCTGCTCGCTCATCTGTCGCTCCTCCGCCGCCAAGGACTCGGTCAGAGACGGCTTCGGCGGCGCAGCGCTGACCGCCATCGGAGGCGCGACGATGACGGGCACGTCCATCTGGTGGTGGTGATCCTGATCGGATGACTCGTCGTCGTCTTCCTCCTGCTCTGACTCGCTGAAGAAGGAGGGCTCGTCGTGATCCCTATGGCGAGGCATCGGCTGTGGCGATATATCCAACGACGGCGAAGAGGCCGTAGAAGACGACGATGACGCGGGCGTTGTGGGCGACTGCATGGATCGCGCGGGCTGGGGCGAAGGCGACGACGCGGGCGAGGGCGAGGGCGGAGTTGCCACTGCCGCCGCCGGTGTCAGCGGCGCAGAGTAGGACGGGAACGACGAGGACGTGAATGATGACTGGCGGACGGGCGAGGGCGGCGGGAGCGAGGAGTAGCGGATGGGCGTGGAGGGACGCGAGGACGAGGAGGAGAAGCCGATGGGCGTGGAGGGGAGCGGCGTGATGGGCGTGGCCGGGAGCGACGTGTCCACCATCATCATCTCGCTCACCATCTCCAGCGCCGTCGCCGTACCTAGAACTGCCGCGGCGCTGACGCTGGTGGCGGTGGCGGTGCTATGAGCAACTGGCGTCGGCGTGCTCTGAGCGGACGCGGGAGTGGCCACGAGAAGAGGATCAGGATGGGACTCGTTGGCGTGGTCGTCGGTGCCGTCCAGCGCCGTCTCGAGGAAGCTCGCGAACTCGTCGAAGCTCTCATCTTCCTCGCCATCGTCGGTGGGGCCCTTGCGCTTCTCTTCTTCGTCATCCTCTTCCTCCATACGCTCTCCTCCGCTCGACGACGTCGATGTCGTTCGCATTCGTTTCCCCCTGAGCGCGCTTGGGCTGGCCTGCGGCGCGCTCGCAGACTCCTGTTTGCGCTTCTCCCCTCGCCCTCGGCCACGCCCGCGAGCAGTCGCGCGACCCCTCGCCCTCCCTCGTCCGTTGGCGGCGCCAGCTCGCGGCGAGTGCGATCCGTCTGCGTCAATCGCTGGCGGTCCTGTGGCGCTGATCCTGGCGCTAGCGCGCCCACGGCCACGACCGCGCCTGGCCGGCGACTCGGCCACGGCCTTGCTTTGGCTCCGACTTCGGCCTCGGCCGGCCTTGCCAGGAGGAGTGCTCTCCGTGGCAGGTTGAGCGGGACTGTCGGGAGGGTTGTCGGCAGGGATGAGCCGGTCGATCTCGGAGCTGAGCAGCTGCTCCAGGTCGTGCCCGTCCTTGTCCTCGTCAGTCCCGCACTTCTGCCCCTCCTTGTTATCGTTGTTGGCGTTGTCGCTTGCGATGCCGCTCGCGTTCAGGTCCAGCGTGGAGCTGTTGGCGTCCGCGCTTCCGTCGTTGTTGTCGTCCTCGTCACTGTGGCGCAGATGAACGTCAAAGGTCTCTGTGCGCAGCTCGCGATGTAGCCGCCGCTCCTCCTCCAGCAGGGCCGCCTGCAGCTCGCGCTCCTCGCGCAGCTTCTTCTCGAGCGCTTGCTGGCGCTGAACCTCCTGTACGGCCTCTCCGTAGATGTCTTCCATACCCCGCCCGGCGAGCACCATCTCCAGCTGCTTGGTCAAGGCTTTGAGATTGCGCAGCTCCTCCCGGGCCTCGATGTTCGCGTTCGTCTGCTTCCGCACCTCGAGCGACAGATCCACCGCCTCCTTGGCGCGCGCTGTGTACTTTGTTTTCTGTTGAGTGACCGAGGGGTCACAGGTGAGTCTCAACACTCACGAACACGCGCACACACGCCACCAGCACGCGCACCTCATAGTTTAGTTCCTTGCGAAGGCGCTTGAGCTCCTTCTGCATGGTCCGCCGCTCGTCGATCCACCTATTCCCGCCTTCAATCTCCGCCGAGAGCTGTGCGTTGAAGGCCTGTATCGAATTCTTCTCGCACAGCAGCGTCTCGTTCTCCTGCAGCGTCTCGCTCATCGCCTGTTTGTGCGCATCGCCGAACGATCAATGTTGGATCAGCTCCACTCACCAAACCTCACACGCACACTCACACGCACACGCGGAGGCAAGTTTGTGAGCACAAAGACGAGCGAGCGAGTACCGTCTTGGTGGCCTCCAGCTCCGCCGTCTTGGCACGGAGCGACTGGCTGCACGAGGCCGCTGTCGCGCTGGCTTCCTTCACTGTGCACACATCCGATAGTCGTGCACGCCCACCACCGAATTAAAAATATATAATTAAAATAAAATGAATAAAGTGACGACAAATAAATGAAAAATAAAATAAAATATGATATGATTTGGCCAACGTACGCTGGCGCTTGAGTTGCTCGTTCTCCTGCTGGCTCTGGGCGAGCCGCTGGTTCTTGGCCTTGAGTTGCGCGTTGACGGCCGTGAATTTGGTGATGAGCTCATCGATGTTGGCCATTTTCTCGTGCAGCATCTTTTGATTGCGTTCGAGCAGCGCGTTCTTCTGCTCGGCCCGGCGAAGCTTGTCTCGCAGATCACCGACACCATCGTCTTCGTCGCCACCAGCATCGTCACGACGATGACGAGCCTCTAGTTTTACGCAATCGCGATCGTGTCCCGCCAGTTCTTGGCCGTCGATGATTTGAGTCGGCAAATTTAGAATTACAGCGCCATTGGCCCTCGGCGAGGAATCACGCGAGGACTCCATGCTTGTGGCACTCGAGAAGGTCGGGAAGGCAGGCCCTCATGCAACCATCCATCAACTGTGCCCCTGTGAAAAAGAAATAAGAAAAATTGTCTGACGTCATGCCACGTCACCAAAGTTTTTCCTTTGGTTTTCCTTCTCTTTTATTCAACATGTTTTTTATTTTTGAGATTCAATTGCGAGAGGACAATGAAGCGCTTGGCCATGTCGAAGCGGCCAACGGCCTCTGCTGCGGCGCGCACCGTGCCTTCCTCCTCCCCCTCCGCGCGCGCTACGTGCCTCCTCTTCCGATCGCCGGCGGCACCGAGCAGCGACATCATTCAAATCGCGAGCAGAAGCTACGCCGGATCGTTCACGCGGAAGAAGGACAAGAAGAAGAAGTCCGGCGCCGGCGAGGATGGCGAGGTCGCCGAGGGCAAGCGATTCGACGAGGAATTGTGGAAGCTGCGGCCCCAGTGGGTCACGCTCACCCGCACCCCCGAGCAATTGGCCGAGGAGGAGGCACTCGTCAAGTCCTTTGCCAAGGTACGCCCCGCCCCTCCTCCACGCCCCGCCCTCCATTCCCCCAATTTCTGCATTAATTAATGCTGCGCGTAGCGGCACGAATGAGGGGAGGGGGGCGCAATTTCTGACCTCGGAATCGATCTCTCTACGTTGTTGCGTCTCTACACGTACATGTAGCTCAAGATGAAGCAGCTGCACGAGGAGACGGCGTTCCTGGCAAAGGCGCTCAAGCTGAAGCTGGCCGCGCTCAACGAGCTGCCGCCGGATCTGCGAGCCGCCGCGCTGGTGGAGGAGGTGTCGAACGCGCCGCGCGAGCGCGTCATCCCGCTGTGGACGGCGCCCGTCCCCAACTATCAGGACACGCTGCCACCGGAGAAGAGGGACGAGCCCTTTGATTTCACCAAGCTGGGCAGCATCCGCAAGCGCTCCTCCTAGATCCTCCTCGATCCCTCAACTACGACCATCCCTCCTCCATCCGCTTCATCCACTACACTCCACTGCACCACAATACACTATTGACTTTACACTCACGCACGCACGCACGCACGCACGACTTATGAGAGGAGGAGCTTGGCTGGCTGGCTGGCTGGCTGGCTGGCAGGATGGATGGATAGCGCCTCAGACGACGAAACCGAGGACGCTCATGAAGGCGAAGCCGGCGAGGAGGAGAGCGAGCTTGGTCCACTTGTGGTGCGGATTGGCAAACTCCTCGGTCATGATCTCCATGTTGACGTAGAGGAACGTACCGGCCGCGAACGAGACCAAAATCGCCGAGACCACTGACACGGCCGACGCTGCAACACGCGCCACAAACACACGCGAATGAGTGAGACGTGCCAGCCAAAGATCAACACTCACCCCGCATCGCACACGCACACGCACACGCAGGGAAAAGAACGAAAGCGAAGATTCGCCAAAGAACGAAGGCGAAGAGAGGGGAGGGAAGGTGAGACCTTCGAGGAGTTGGCCAAGACCCATGCCCAGGAAGATGGCGCCCGGGGTGATGCACGAGAATCCCAGCATGGACTTGACGGTGTTGGTCACCGACACGCGGGCCTTGAGCATGGCCGTAGAGAGCGTGAACGCCTCGGCCCAGATGTGGGTGATGATGGCCAGGAAAGTCACCAACGCTGCAACGCGCGCGTGTCATGAACACGAGGGCTTCCATAAGTCAAGGTCCTGCGCTGTGTGCGAAGATGACGCCATGAGAGCGTACTTTGCACAATCGTGGATTGCACGCCAAGAGCGGAGCCAGAGATAGCGGACTCGAGGCCCAGCACGGCGAAGAGCATGTAGGGCACCTGGTGGTCGGCGGCCGACGAAGAGGACGATCAGTAAGTCGACAGGGTGAGTGAATGTGTACAACCCATAATCGCTGCGCGTACCCTCGCTCGCTTGTTGCTGTAGACGATGTGATCGTGATGATGGCCCTCTGCGACGCAGAAAACGATGAAGGCATTAGCGGCCTGCGCATGGGCGGTCAATTGGCGAGCGCACACGCGAAGGACGGACGTACCTTCGACATGAGGGAACCTGTATTCGTGATCGACTTCTTTCTCACCGTGCGCGTGCTCGTGTCCATGATCATGCTCGTGGTGATGCGCCTTCTTCCTCTCCTTTGTGTGACCGCCGTCCTCCTCTTCGCCATCTGCCGACTCTTCGACATGCGCCTCCTCGTGTCGCTCTGAAACACGGCCAAACGGTGCATTGCCAGCGTGAGACTCTCCACCCACCAAAGATTGAAGCGCTGGAGGAAGGCTGAATGAACCTAGTGTGCCATCACCCTGAAGCAGACCCATCTCCATCTCTGGTGGGGGACCGCCGTCCTCCGGCTGCTTGGACACGAACGGGTCCTGTCCCGTTGCGCCCGATCGGAAGTGAAGGAGAGAGTGTGAGCAAACGCGGTCGTCTGCGCGATAGCGCACGCACACACGCACGCACGGGAGGCGCAACTTACAAGCGCGGCGGTGGTCTCATGATTCTCCACGTGCACGATGTGATCGTGTGCGCCATGGCTGTGCGAGTCGTCGTGGCTGAACAGCATGCGCTCGAGGATGAACGACACCAGAAACCCTGTCAGCAATCGGCGCCCGCGGCACGTTGGTGAGCACGCCCACACACGCACACAGTGGCTTCTTGGCTAGCTGTGCGCTGAGGGGAGGAGGGCGAACCGACGGCAACAGTGAAGTGAGTGACGCTGGAGGGGACGCCCGACCCTTCATCCTCGGCGTCGCTCATGAGATGCACGTAGCTCGCGCCCAAAAGGATACCTCTGCACGGCGTTCAGAGACGCGTAAGTCCTATGTGGTGGACGCCGGCTTTCTGAATCTTGGGCAAGAGAGAGGTACCCGCCCAAGCAGTTGGCGAAGGAGAGCACCTTGCCCTGCTGGTCCTTGAACCATCTGCACACGAAATGGTTCAATCGATCGCGGGACGTTTCCGGGCGACACGAGATTTGCCCCACACACAACACCAGACAGAGATTACGCGCCGCCGGCGTAGGTACCGCGTGAACTGGATGGGCAGGAGGGCGCCCAGGAAGCAGGTCACAAAGATGGCCCCCATGCACCCCACCTGCAATGCCAACACCGCCCCATCTGCTCCCATGCTGTGGGCCAAAATTTCAAATTTATTAATAAAAAAGACCAGCGAAAAGAAAGTAGCCTGAAGACACACCCCCACCATCCATAGGCTGCTCACAGTGATTAACCTGCGGACATTTGAAATGAGAGGTCCAGTCATTTTTAAAAGTCGTTTTGAGGCCTTCTAAAGCATTGTTAGCATTCTAAAATTGATTTTAATTTTTTTTTTAATCCATCCTATATTACGAAAATCAAGAAATTACTGTAACTAAAGCATAATTGTTTGCCTAAATAAGTGGTCAATTATCCATAAGTAATTTCTGTAACTATAATTTCTATAAACAATTATCCATAAGTAATTTCTGTAACTATAATTTCTATAATTTCTGTAACTATAGCATAATTTTTTGCCTAAATAAGTGGTCAATTCAAGTAATTCGATTTATAGAGCTAGCAGAAATGTGTCTTTCTTTTTTTGTGGCCCATCACAACAGTGACCTTTGACAAAAAATCAGGTTTGTTTTGGCACCAGCTATGCACAAAAAACATCACATCCATAGACTGCTCACAGTGATTAACCGGCGGGCATTTGAAATGAGAGGTCCAGTCATTTTTTAAATCATCAGAATTTTCGGAATCGTCAGAGGAGCCTGATTCCACAGACTCTTCACTTGAGCTAGAGTCAGAGGAGGAGGAGTAGTA
>CDFA01017752.1:0-10702 GCA_000826305.1 Acanthamoeba healyi
ACCTTCTCGGGGCAGAGGAGACGGAACTCGTGGTTGGGGCTGTCGGGCATGGTCACGACCTTCATCCCCGAGCTGAAGTGGATCACCACCTGGAGCTGGAACTTCTGCACGCCCATCCGCTTGGTGATCAGGAGGCAGTCGTTGAAGAGCCAGAAGTAGCGCGGCTTCTTGCTCATGGTGTTGACGCTAAAGTACATCAGCTCGCCGTGTCTTACGAGCTGGCGCTGACGCGCGATAAGAAACTTGGGCCCGGGCTGCAGCATCCGGTACAGCTTCTCCGCGTCATTCAACACCTTCCCTCTCTGGTTTGACATCTTCTCCTCTTCTATACCTCAACCTCTACCTCAGCCCCACTACAGCAACAGCAGCTGCAGTTCTTCTTCTTCTTCTTCTTCTGCACTTCACCACCCAACACTAGGGGGAGGGGGGTTGAGGTTCAGGTCTTTCTCTTTTCCGGAACATGACCGTTAGCTCAGGAACAAAAAGGTTCCGACCACGTGTTAAGTGAACTGCTGACGTCAGCCAGCCCTCTTAACAACTAAGCACACAAAACGCAAACACAAAAATTGTGGCCAGCTGGTTGCATGTGTTGGAGAGACATGGTAGGAATGTACATGATGTGTCTGAGACCACATGGGGCAGGGATAAGGGTTGAGAGACGGAAGAGAGAGAGGAGAGAGGTTCTGTACAGTGATGGGTTGAGATATTAAACAAGGGCGGGAGCGACGTGGGGAGTTGGGTGATGCGCGGAGGAGGAGGAGGTGTCGTGGTGGTGGAGGTCCTCATCGCGGCGAAGGAGCAGGTAGAGGGACTTGAGATGGCGGGTGTACGGGAACAGGGTGTCAAAGTCCGTGGCGAGGTCGATGGCCTTGCTCAACGCGCGAATCGTGATGCTGATGTTGTCCAGAGCTGGTGTGTGCATGATGGAAGCGTGAGACATGAAGAGAGTAACTTGACAATGAGCAGCAGAACAGGGATCACGGCGGCAGTACCAGTGGTGACTGTAGACTTGAGCAAGAGGAGCTTGTCGTCGTCCGGGCATGGCGGGGTGACCTTCAAGCTCTCGCTCACCGCGCACACCTCCTCATGCGACCGAATCGTGACCATCTCCTGTAGTTAGACCACACCTCGGGTGAGCACACGGCAGCCCCCATAGACTCTGATATCAGGGCAAGGATGCGAGCTTACGTCTTTCAACGCGCGGATCTCTTTGGCCAGAGCTACAGCCTCGGGCAGCGTCGTCACTTCGTTCACATCGGAACGGAAGTCTCCCACTGTGTGTGGAGAGAGGGCACTCGTGTGAGGCTCACACATGGATGGAATCGGAGGCACTCAGTTAGTTCGTACCTATCTCGAGGATCACGTCGATCAGGTTCTCGGACAGCGCCTTGAGTTCAGTGAGCTTGCCGTGGATGATCTTTTCACTCTCCTCCGTCGTGCCTTTGGTCTCATCCAGCGGAGCAGCCGGCTGCTCTGCAACGGGATCGTCACGCTCCAGGCCGGGAGAAGAGGAGGACGAAGAAAGCGAGTCGGAGTCGCTCCCTTTTGGGTCTTGGGCTGGCTTTGTACGTCGCTTCTTCTCCTTGCTCTTTGATAGGAGCTTCTGCTTCTGCATTGATGTCTTGTCGTCTTGTGACATGTCGAAAGCGCTCAGCAGATTGGAGCTCGAGTTCGTCGGAATCGAGCGAGGGGCGGCCAGACGTATGTTGCCCGACGCGGTGAACCTGAACGGCATCGAAGGCAGAGGCGAGGTGCAGATTGGCGAGAGGGGCGGCCGCTTCTCGCCCAGCGAGTTCAGGTATTCCTCACGGTCGTAGAAGGGAATGCAGGCCTCCATCCGCTTCTCCAGGTAGAGGAACGTGTGGTCCACGCCCATGTCCAGCTTTTTGATCAGCTCTAGGTCTCGCAGCGGATTCCCATCGCACCCAAAGTGCTGCACAGAGAGAGAGAGAGACGAGCCATGATTAGACGGCGAAGAGAGGGCAGAGAGGGGACATGATTCCAAACCTTGCAGCTCAGCAGACCCATCGACAGCGGCAGCTCAACCAGGCAATTGTTGGAAAGGTCCAAGTCGGCCTGCGGGTTCAAGTTCGAAAGGTAAGGCAACGCCTTCGAAACTGTGATGAAGTTAAGTCAATGGCTCGGGCAGGTACCAGTCGCGTCATGAGCCCAATTGATGGTGGCAGGACCGCGAGGTTGTTGTGCGCCAGGTTGAGTTCGATTAGCGACGTGATGTGGAGTATCTCCTCTGGCAATCGTTCCAGCTTGCACCAGCTTGCGTCCAGCACCTGCAGTGTCGGTCGAGCGGATTAGAATCGTGCGCCTGCGCTCGCTGTAATCAAGCAAACCGCTCCCTGAGTCACTCTTACCTGCAATCGTTTGCATCCGCCGATGGTTGCTGGAAACCTGGAGATCGCGTTGCCGCTGAGATGAAGCTCCTCCAGTCTGCTCAACCTGCCCAGCTCGCGAGGCAGCTTCTTGATTTGATTGTTCTTCAACTGTCATGCAGGGACTTAGCTCTACAACCACGGCCATACCAGTCACCAAACAGCTGCACGCAATCGCACGCACCTCGAGAATCTCCAGCGACGAGCAGTGTCCGATGGCTGAAGGCAATGTCGTCAGCATGTTGCCGTTCACGCTCAGCTCGACCAGTTCTATAGACAGATCGACAGACAGCACAGATTGTCAGCCAAAGTACGTTCGCCAGTCGGACAGAGCGGCCCTCTCCTCCAGGATTCCAGCGTACGATGAAGGAGTCCGATGTGCGGAGGCAGTTCGACGAGGTCGTTGCCATCGAGACAGAGCGTGGAGAGGCACTGGCCGAACCACAAGACCTGAAGTGGAAACCACTTGAATCGGTTGAAGCCGAGGTCGATAGATTTGAGCGTCCGTCTCATGTCGGTCCTGGTGGCAGTGAACCACTCCTCCCTGAGCTCATCGATGCCGCACGATGACAGGTTCAGCGTCTGCGTGTCGGTCGCTTCGTTGATGGCCCGGATGACCCTGGTCTCCGCTGCCAAGACCTTCAGGGCTTCGTGCCTGCTCGGTCCCTGCGCACCGGCGCGCTTAGGCTTGCTTAGCAGTACGTGTCGTGGTTCCGACGCTGAACTCCCGCCAGCGGCGGCGGCCGAGCTGGAAGCATGCTCCATCGGAGCGGGGAGAGCCGGTCGTCGGAACTTGATCGTGCCGCGCATGCTCGAGATGAGCGTGCCACGCCGACTGCCCTCGCGCCTCCTCTTCACATAGCGCAGATCATCGGCGCTCGGGCGGACGACCGTGGGCAGCATCGTCAGCTCGTCCGTATCCTCGTGCTGTTTATCATGCGGCAGTGCCTCCTTGCTTGCACGCTGCGCGCCCCACTCGATGCCGAGCTCCTCCCTCCACACCCGAGGGATCCCCTGCGTGACGCGCCACGAGACGAGCCAGAGAGCGTGAGCGGCTCATCGATGTGCACAAGGAGGGAGAGAGCGAATGCAAGGCACGCACCATCACCTGGCCCTCGTGGAAGGAGATGTGGACGCCATGGCGAAAGGACTCGGGCTGTGATATGGACAGAGCGCGCTCGGCCGCGTCTTCGTCGTCGTCGCTGTCGGCTGCGTGGCCGCCCTTGCCCGCGAAGAGAGGAAGCGAGCTCGCCAACGCCATCGTCCTGGCCTTGATGAAGCTCATCTCGTGCTACGTCTCTGGCGTCTGATGTCTGCGTCTGCTTGCAGCTAGCTGGCGTAATGGATGGCTCTAGCTAGAGCTCGTCGTACAGTGCGTGATGTGCGAGCTGTGTAGGAGTTGTGTAGCGGTGGCGAATCACGTACGAGCAGGTCTTGCTGTAGCAGGTGTGTGGCGGTGCCAAAGGCGAGTGGAACGAAAGAACAAAGGCTGGCGCTGCTCTCGTCGTCTTATCTAGGGCCCTCTCTCTGATGGTCGCCAGGACGTGGTCCTCCTCTGTGGTCGTAGGCGCACCATACTGCGGCAAGGTCCACTGGCGCCAGCGACCACACTCCACATGACGCTGCCCCTGGCCCAAAACGGAATGTGAGCTAGACAGCAGCCAAAACATCGGCGCATAACTCGAATATCGAAAATGCGACTTGAAATGTGGGCGAAACAGGCAGGCCGTGTACGGCTCACCGCGGTGCGGCTTGGTTCGGCCATACCTCGCACACATGGCTCACCACTACCTAGGAGGTACAGAGATGGACGTACCACACAGCACCTGGCCCCCGTATGCAGCGACCTGTCCCATGTGTCCGCTACACAGTTTTGAATCTTCAAAAGATTCAAAAATAAAAGAAAAGAGATAAGTTTCGAATAGAGCAAAGAGAGAAAAGCTTCAGAAAAAATTGCAGGAAAATCGATCCGTGCTCCATTTGGCTTTTGACATTTCGCATCGACATCGATCTCGCGCTACCACGTTTTAGCGGAAGGAGAAAAGATGGAATGGGTGGGCAAGTTGGCCAACGTGCCTACCTGGGACTCGATAAACGGCTACTACGAATCCACGTCCAAGTCGGTGGGCTCTTGGCTCGCGAGCACCTCCTCAGTCTCATCTCCTGACCCTGCCGTGGCCTCGCATCGTACAAGTCGCGATGATGTCGAAGATGGCGCAGGCAAGCGTAGAACGAGCTCTCGAGCCAACGCACGTCGAAGGAAGAAGGAGGAGTCCGACCTGCTTGGATTCGATGACGACGAAGGAGGTGAAGACGTAGAGGAGGAGCAAGCCCTGCAGCAGCTGCCCAGATCGATGCTGGATGGCGAGGAGAAGGTCTTGGGCTGCTTCGAGTCCAACTGCCACGTGCAGTTTGGATGGATGCAAGGCTATCGCGTCTGCGCCAGGTACATTTGCTTCCCCGCCCCCCTCTACACGCGTCCATCCCGCTACGCGCAAGGCGAAATCGAATCTGATCGTGTCGGGGCGTGGTGTCCATGCGTGGGGGAGCGTGCAGATGCAAGCGGCACTATTGCTACCGGCATTGCCGCTACAGACGACGGCGCCCCTCGCAGCCTGCCGAGGAGGCCAAGACGTCGGACGCCGCCGATGGCGGGGAGGACCTTCTGTGCCTCCGTTGTGCGCACTTGGAGCCGCAGACGCTAGGTTTGTGCTCTCCTCTCTGCTGAGCTGCTTCAGCGAGCCATCGTGGCCTCACACAGAAGGGAGTGGTGTGCTGACATTGCGCGTGATGCGAGCAGGCCGTGTGCGAGACCACTCATCGAGATACGCGGACCTTCGAAACGAGATACGATCGCTTGCGCGCATGCGAGACGATGTCACTCTGATGAAGCTCAGGCAGCTGTCCAAGGACCAGCACGAGAGCGTGCAACGGAAGAAGATGCGACAGGAGCGACTGCAGCAGCGGACGGAAGCTGGCGAGGTGCGTGTATATAGTGGCATCATGCATGAACATGCAGAGCAACGCGCATCTCATCGTGGCATATTCGTTAAATCAGGTGAAGGCAATCGAGAGTGCGTTGGGTACTGTTTCCAGTTCGGTGTCGCCACTGATCAAGTGGAGCACGACCGCCATCAGTGAGTGGGCCTATGCGCCACCCGACACAATCTGCTCCTTTTGCGCGTACGCGAGACCTCTTGCTTTCTCTCTCTCTCTCTCCTCTCCGTCCCGTGAGACTCCATGGCCGCTCCCTCGCTCACTCATTCTCTTCTCCAGACGCCCATTCACCTACTTGTCGATGGACAAATACGTGTGCAAGCTGTGCGATCGCGCAGCGTGCGAGGAGTGCTGTAAATACGCCGTCAGCCTCGCACGCTCCACCGTCAACAGAACCGCCCCTCGTACTGCTCCGCGTCCTTGTCCGCTGTTGCTCGCGCGAGACTCACTTTTCTTGCTGCACGGCTCAGTGTCGGTGGAGGGCAACGTGCGGTGCTGCAGGCAGTGCTCGCAGGTCATCCGGCGGAAGGAGGAGGTCCTCCAGTTCCAGCAGAAGCTTCGCGAGTGCGAGGAGTATCCGCTCAAGCTGCTCTACGACAGCATCGCATCGATGAAGGGCACGATCGACTCAGCCCTCAAGCGGTACTTTGACCTCATATCGAGCGTGGACATCATGGATGGATTCGAGGTGGTCGATGAGCTCGACGACCCCTGGTCCAACCAGCGCGGCTCGACAGCAGAGGAGGAAGACGATGAGGACCTGGTCAAGAGAGACGACGTCGCCATCGAGTGGAACGATGGCGACAGTGACGACGACCACGACGATGATGAAGACGGGACGCAGAAGAAGAAGAAAACGAGAAACAACAAGCACAAGAAAAACAAGGCCAAGGCAAAGGCGAAGAAGGAGAGCGTGGAGGAAGACGATGACGAAATGCGACACCTCACAGCCGAGCAGATCATCGTACCTCTCAACCTCCATCTGTGCATGTCATGTCGTGTTGACGTCAGCGTACGCTAACCATTATTGGTGGCCGTTGCGCTTATCGTGGGGAGCGACGGCGGAGCAGAAGCGAGACGAGCTGAAGAAGGACCTGCTGGCGCTGCTGATCGAGTATCAGCGAAGGGTAAGCGAGCTGGTGACCTACAAGTGCCGCACCGGCAAGGAGCTCGACCTCGTACGCGAGATGCGCGTGGCCCTGTGGGAGCACAAGAACGAATGCCTCCTGCCCTTCCAGAAGGTGAGACCTCTCGCTCCTTCTTTCCTTGTACGCTGGGGCGCCTCTCACAACGTGTCGTTGTGCCGTCGTGTCGTGCTAGACTCTCCCTGCGCCAACGCGGCAGAGCGAGAGCAGCGAGGAAGAGGACGACGACCGTTCGGAGGACGTGGACGGCGGTGATACCGAAGAAGACGACGAAGACGATGACGATGACGACGAAGTATAAGAGGGTACCAAGACGACAAATAGAGCAATGTGAATAGCAAACCAGGTGAGTGCAGTGTTGACCTCGCAGGGGCGAGAGTAAGTCCTCTCGACGAAGCATGACCAAGACCGTTTTCTTATGACGGACGACGGGCGCTCCAGTCAAGAGGAAGGCTGTCGTCTTCGCGCGCGAGCTTCCAATCGGGGCTGGGTGGCTCCGGCGGCAGCCGACCGCTGGCCACGACCATGAGGACGCTGTGGAGCAGCTCCGTGGGCAAGCTGGCGAGCGCTGCTGGCCTGCTCGCGTTCACGTCATCCTCCGCTTCATCACCGCCACCATGACGGTGAAGTCGATTGGCCACCAACAGGACCTGCCGCACTTCGCTTCGCACCTGCAAGCCAGAGGCCACAGAGAGAGCGTGAGCGTGAGCATCGTCATCATCAACGACACGATACGGAGAAGGAGGATGAGGATGAGGAGAGTTGCGAGTTGTGCCTGTGGATCGGCCTTGATGAGGCTGGCGAGCATGGCCAGTCCCACGCATCGCCCGCCCGACCGCCTGTAGGCTCGGCCGTGCGCGGTGGCGTAGTGCCACGTCCACAGGCGGGCCTTGGCCGCCGCTCCGTCCGCTCCCAACCCCTTCCATTCCTCCAGCATGCCCTTCACCTGCATCGACGCAGCACGAGACATGAGATCGTGTGCGTGTGCGTGCGTGTGCGTGTGCGCGCGGGTGTGGAGTACCGGCGGCAGCTGGGTCTGCATGGAGTGGTGGAGGATGGGCGGAACGTCGAGCTTGAGCTGTCGGACGAACGCGGAGACGATCTCCCACGGCTCGTGCCTCTGGTCCCACTCGTAGTGGTGCCACAGCACGATCTGGCCGTCGGGGCCGACGGTGGGGTGGTAGAGGGGCGTCATCAAGCGCACGGTCAGGTAATGGTACGTGCAGCCCATCATCTCGCTTTCCTTGTCCTCCACGCGCAGCACGAACGTGCCTCCTGCACCACACGAACGTGTGTGAGAGAGAGAGGACTTACGATGATGATGGTGAAGAGGTTGAGCGTGGTACCGTCGTAGTAACTCGAAGTGGGACCCTCCACGACGAGCTCAACCCACTTGTGCTCGCTGCGCGGCGACGACGCTCGCCACAGGTGGACGCCCGGGCGTGTCTTTTGACACAGCTTGGCCAGGAGCTTGGGGAGGGCTTTGACGACGATGCGGCCGTCGGCGTCGGCGTCGTCGTCGTCGGCGGCGGCGGCGAACCAAGCCAGCTCGCGGAAGACGGGGAAGGCGACCACGGAGTAATCAACCCCGAGCTCGAGCGCCTCATCGCCCCAGTACACCTCCTTGCCACGCGCGTGGACGGTGAGGAGCCCCCTGGCGACGCCCTCCTGACGCGCCACCTCGTCGTGCAGGCACGTGATGGTGGGGCGCGCCTGGTGGGGCAGGGCGAGGAAGACCCGCTTGTGCGGCAGTTGGACAGACACCACGAACGGCGAAGGCGACTCGCCGACGGCCGTAGCGGGCATCATCGTTGCTTCAGGTGCAACGACGGCGGCTTGAGAGGGAGCGGGCTTGTTGCCCACCCCGGGACGGCTGTTGCTGCTGCCCATGTTCTTGTTGTTTGTTGTCCGCCAAACCGCGTCCGCGTCCAACACTTTTCGCGATCATGGTCACACCATTTTGTGTGATTGGTCAAACTAAAGTTTGGCTGAAATCATGAAGCCAAGGCGAAGTGACCAGAACAAGAAGGAAGCTTGTTGTTGAGGATGCAGTCATTGGGGCGAAGCAGAGGGCGAGGAGGATAGCGAGGAGGAAGAGGAGGACATGGAGAGGTGTCGTCGGTCGACTGCGGCGGCGACCATGGCGGGCGAGAGGACAAAGCTGGAGGAGATCCCGCGCTGGCTGGCGGGCGGCGACGCCATCAGCGACGAGTCGCGCGTGACCATGGCCGGCGCCGAGCCCGGCCCGCTCTCGAACGATGAAGATGACGATGAAGATGATGAAGAGGAGAAGGAGAGTGAGGGCGGCATGGCGCCGGTGGCCGAGGCGGCGGCGGCCGACGGTCGATTGGACCGGCCCTGGCCGGTCTTGTTGTAGACCTGCGCAAAGAAGGACGAGGGCGCGGTCAGGCCGCGTCGCTCGGGCTTGGGCGCCCACCACGGTCGCAGGGCCGTCCGCGCCGCGCCGTAGATGGCCCAGCCCATCTCCTCCACCAGATCTGCATACGGTCGCCAACGCCGCCGCCGCCATCGTCGTGTCAGTTCACGCGCGCGCAAGAGAGAGGAGTGTGTGATGACGGCACCTTGTCCGTCGTCGGAGTCGGCCGAGGGCTTGAGGAGGAGAACCCAAGTGTCGGGCTCCTCGGGGATGAACTTGCGGAAGAACGACGATGGCGACGATGTGCCAGACGAGGGCGAGGAGGAAGAGGCGGACGACTTGTTGCGTGTCTTGGTGCCGAGGAGTTGGTCGACCAACGGGTGGTGGAAGGGCGGGAGGTCGAGTCGCAGCAGCGGCTCCACGCATCGCTCCAGCACCGAGACCTGGCGCAGGTACACACGTGAGCGCGCGTGCGCGTGCGTATGCGTGTGTGCGTGGTGTGATGCGCATCGGTGTGCGTGATCGGAGTGCGTGCGTACCATCTTGCGAGCCCGGAGCTCAGGAAACTCGATGGCGGGGATGGGTTTGTCGATCAGGGCCTTGACCACGACCTCGATGAGATCCTCCACCGGCAGGCAGACGTCGGCCAGCTCCAGGACTGGTGGCGACGAGCTCGACGAAGGAGACGAGGAGGACGAGGTCGATGCAGCGGAATAGAGTTGTGAGGGAGAGGAAGAGGGGAAGCGGAAGGGCGGCAGGGAGAGCTCGCGCAGATGGTCGCCGATGCGTTGGAGGACGTGACTGACCGGCAGCGGGTCGGGCGTCGGCAGGTGGAACATGCGCCGATTGTTGGCCGCCGGACCGGACATCGTCCCTCCCCTCGGTCGCCTCGCCGCCTTCTTCGCCGCCGCCGCCGCGACGCCGTCAGACTGCGCGGCAATGTAGCTGTTCTCGCGGCTGGGCTTGCGCTTGCCCGAGGTCATGATCTCGACCTGTTCGATGCGCTCGAGTCGCTGCATCTGCTTGAGCAGCTGCGAGACGAAGAAGAGGATATGTACAGACGACGAGGAGGACGAAGGCGACGAACACGAGGACGAGGGCGTGGGCGGCGCGAGGGTGAAGTTGTGAAGCGAGGCCGAGTCGCACTCGTCCTGGTGGTCACCACCGCCGCTGCCGCCGGCGCTGCTGCTGGAGCGCATGACCAGCAGCGCCTTGAGCTGGGCGATGAGCGACTTGAGCACAAAGTGAAGCGTCGTGGCCGGGGTGTTGTCGAGCTTCACTTGGTCCTGTCGATACGGCTCGCCCGCGGCGTGGACCGCCGCGAGTCCCTCGAAGAGGGCGTGCTGGTGGTCCTCCAAGATGCCGGCCACGAGGCCCAGAACGTCGATGAGCCCCACGGCGGGGCCGGGCAGCAGATGGGCCACGTCGAGCCGGTAGTTGTCGTGGTACTTGAGGATGGTCCCGCCCAGGAGCTTGAGCAGCCGCCGGCACGTGAAGCCCTTCACGCCCGTGTCAACCTCGCGTCGGAGCATCGCCGCCTTCTTCTCGCCATCGGCGTTGGCGTCGGCGTCGGCGGCGGTCGTGGCATTGAGGCCGAGCTGCTCATCGACCATGAGCTCGACGAGGCCGAGCACCTTCTGGTTGAGCGCCGCGGCGGACTCGGCCTTGGCCACCACGTTGCCGAGCGAGCGCGCGCCCGACTTGACGGCGTCCTTGTCCTTCTTCACCCGCTCGTGCGTTTCATAGCGCAGGCAGTACTCGTTCTGCCCTCCTGCAGCGTTCGTGTATTGGCCTGC
>CDFA01017753.1:0-15790 GCA_000826305.1 Acanthamoeba healyi
GTCATGTGGAGTGTGGTCGCTGGCGCCAGTGGACCTTGCCGCAGTATGGTGCGCCTACGACCACAGAGGAGGACCACGTCCTGGCGACCATCAGAGAGAGGGCCCTAGATAAGACGACGAGAGCAGCGCCAGCCTTTGTTCTTTCGTTCCACTCGCCTTTGGCACCGCCACACACCTGCTACAGCAAGACCTGCTCGTACGTGATTCGCCACCGCTACACAACTCCTACACAGCTCGCACATCACGCACTGTACGACGAGCTCTAGCTAGAGCCATCCATTACGCCAGCTAGCTGCAAGCAGACGCAGACATCAGACGCCAGAGACGTAGCACGAGATGAGCTTCATCAAGGCCAGGACGATGGCGTTGGCGAGCTCGCTTCCTCTCTTCGCGGGCAAGGGCGGCCACGCAGCCGACAGCGACGACGACGAAGACGCGGCCGAGCGCGCTCTGTCCATATCACAGCCCGAGTCCTTTCGCCATGGCGTCCACATCTCCTTCCACGAGGGCCAGGTGATGGTGCGTGCCTTGCATTCGCTCTCTCCCTCCTTGTGCACATCGATGAGCCGCTCACGCTCTCTGGCTCGTCTCGTGGCGCGTCACGCAGGGGATCCCTCGGGTGTGGAGGGAGGAGCTCGGCATCGAGTGGGGCGCGCAGCGTGCAAGCAAGGAGGCACTGCCGCATGATAAACAGCACGAGGATACGGACGAGCTGACGATGCTGCCCACGGTCGTCCGCCCGAGCGCCGATGATCTGCGCTATGTGAAGAGGAGGCGCGAGGGCAGTCGGCGTGGCACGCTCATCTCGAGCATGCGCGGCACGATCAAGTTCCGACGACCGGCTCTCCCCGCTCCGATGGAGCATGCTTCCAGCTCGGCCGCCGCCGCTGGCGGGAGTTCAGCGTCGGAACCACGACACGTACTGCTAAGCAAGCCTAAGCGCGCCGGTGCGCAGGGACCGAGCAGGCACGAAGCCCTGAAGGTCTTGGCAGCGGAGACCAGGGTCATCCGGGCCATCAACGAAGCGACCGACACGCAGACGCTGAACCTGTCATCGTGCGGCATCGATGAGCTCAGGGAGGAGTGGTTCACTGCCACCAGGACCGACATGAGACGGACGCTCAAATCTATCGACCTCGGCTTCAACCGATTCAAGTGGTTTCCACTTCAGGTCTTGTGGTTCGGCCAGTGCCTCTCCACGCTCTGTCTCGATGGCAACGACCTCGTCGAACTGCCTCCGCACATCGGACTCCTTCATCGTACGCTGGAATCCTGGAGGAGAGGGCCGCTCTGTCCGACTGGCGAACGTACTTTGGCTGACAATCTGTGCTGTCTGTCGATCTGTCTATAGAACTGGTCGAGCTGAGCGTGAACGGCAACATGCTGACGACATTGCCTTCAGCCATCGGACACTGCTCGTCGCTGGAGATTCTCGAGGTGCGTGCGATTGCGTGCAGCTGTTTGGTGACTGGTATGGCCGTGGTTGTAGAGCTAAGTCCCTGCATGACAGTTGAAGAACAATCAAATCAAGAAGCTGCCTCGCGAGCTGGGCAGGTTGAGCAGACTGGAGGAGCTTCATCTCAGCGGCAACGCGATCTCCAGGTTTCCAGCAACCATCGGCGGATGCAAACGATTGCAGGTAAGAGTGACTCAGGGAGCGGTTTGCTTGATTACAGCGAGCGCAGGCGCACGATTCTAATCCGCTCGACCGACACTGCAGGTGCTGGACGCAAGCTGGTGCAAGCTGGAACGATTGCCAGAGGAGATACTCCACATCACGTCGCTAATCGAACTCAACCTGGCGCACAACAACCTCGCGGTCCTGCCACCATCAATTGGGCTCATGACGCGACTGGTACCTGCCCGAGCCATTGACTTAACTTCATCACAGTTTCGAAGGCGTTGCCTTACCTTTCGAACTTGAACCCGCAGGCCGACTTGGACCTTTCCAACAATTGCCTGGTTGAGCTGCCGCTGTCGATGGGTCTGCTGAGCTGCAAGGTTTGGAATCATGTCCCCTCTCTGCCCTCTCTTCGCCGTCTAATCATGGCTCGTCTCTCTCTCTCTCTGTGCAGCACTTTGGGTGCGATGGGAATCCGCTGCGAGACCTAGAGCTGATCAAAAAGCTGGACATGGGCGTGGACCACACGTTCCTCTACCTGGAGAAGCGGATGGAGGCCTGCATTCCCTTCTACGACCGTGAGGAATACCTGAACTCGCTGGGCGAGAAGCGGCCGCCCCTCTCGCCAATCTGCACCTCGCCTCTGCCTTCGATGCCGTTCAGGTTCACCGCGTCGGGCAACATACGTCTGGCCGCCCCTCGCTCGATTCCGACGAACTCGAGCTCCAATCTGCTGAGCGCTTTCGACATGTCACAAGACGACAAGACATCAATGCAGAAGCAGAAGCTCCTATCAAAGAGCAAGGAGAAGAAGCGACGTACAAAGCCAGCCCAAGACCCAAAAGGGAGCGACTCCGACTCGCTTTCTTCGTCCTCCTCTTCTCCCGGCCTGGAGCGTGACGATCCCGTTGCAGAGCAGCCGGCTGCTCCGCTGGATGAGACCAAAGGCACGACGGAGGAGAGTGAAAAGATCATCCACGGCAAGCTCACTGAACTCAAGGCGCTGTCCGAGAACCTGATCGACGTGATCCTCGAGATAGGTACGAACTAACTGAGTGCCTCCGATTCCATCCATGTGTGAGCCTCACACGAGTGCCCTCTCTCCACACACAGTGGGAGACTTCCGTTCCGATGTGAACGAAGTGACGACGCTGCCCGAGGCTGTAGCTCTGGCCAAAGAGATCCGCGCGTTGAAAGACGTAAGCTCGCATCCTTGCCCTGATATCAGAGTCTATGGGGGCTGCCGTGTGCTCACCCGAGGTGTGGTCTAACTACAGGAGATGGTCACGATTCGGTCGCATGAGGAGGTGTGCGCGGTGAGCGAGAGCTTGAAGGTCACCCCGCCATGCCCGGACGACGACAAGCTCCTCTTGCTCAAGTCTACAGTCACCACTGGTACTGCCGCCGTGATCCCTGTTCTGCTGCTCATTGTCAAGTTACTCTCTTCATGTCTCACGCTTCCATCATGCACACACCAGCTCTGGACAACATCAGCATCACGATTCGCGCGTTGAGCAAGGCCATCGACCTCGCCACGGACTTTGACACCCTGTTCCCGTACACCCGCCATCTCAAGTCCCTCTACCTGCTCCTTCGCCGCGATGAGGACCTCCACCACCACGACACCTCCTCCTCCTCCGCGCATCACCCAACTCCCCACGTCGCTCCCGCCCTTGTTTAATATCTCAACCCATCACTGTACAGAACCTCTCTCCTCTCTCTCTTCCGTCTCTCAACCCTTATCCCTGCCCCATGTGGTCTCAGACACATCATGTACATTCCTACCATGTCTCTCCAACACATGCAACCAGCTGGCCACAATTTTTGTGTTTGCGTTTTGTGTGCTTAGTTGTTAAGAGGGCTGGCTGACGTCAGCAGTTCACTTAACACGTGGTCGGAACCTTTTTGTTCCTGAGCTAACGGTCATGTTCCGGAAAAGAGAAAGACCTGAACCTCAACCCCCCTCCCCCTAGTGTTGGGTGGTGAAGTGCAGAAGAAGAAGAAGAAGAAGAACTGCAGCTGCTGTTGCTGTAGTGGGGCTGAGGTAGAGGTTGAGGTATAGAAGAGGAGAAGATGTCAAACCAGAGAGGGAAGGTGTTGAATGACGCGGAGAAGCTGTACCGGATGCTGCAGCCCGGGCCCAAGTTTCTTATCGCGCGTCAGCGCCAGCTCGTAAGACACGGCGAGCTGATGTACTTTAGCGTCAACACCATGAGCAAGAAGCCGCGCTACTTCTGGCTCTTCAACGACTGCCTCCTGATCACCAAGCGGATGGGCGTGCAGAAGTTCCAGCTCCAGGTGGTGATCCACTTCAGCTCGGGGATGAAGGTCGTGACCATGCCCGACAGCCCCAACCACGAGTTCCGTCTCCTCTGCCCCGAGAAGGTTCGCTCTTGCATGTGCGCGTGTGCGTGCGTGCGTGCGTGTGCGTGTGTGTGCGTGTGTGTGTGTGTGTGTGCGTGTTGAGTGCAGGTGAGGCTAACACACGCACGACGATGATAGGGCACGCTGGCCAAGGCCAAGCAGCGCCGTGTGGTGATGTGGGGCAAGAGCAAGGATCATAAGGAGCAGTGGCTCAACGACCTCAAGCACCACCTGTGGAAGTCGATCGGCATGGTGGGCCCGGATCCCAACACGCCGCAGGGCTCAGCGGCCTACAGCACCAAGAACGACGACGACGAGGGCCTCAGGCACATGATGAAGGACGTCTCGCTGCGCGACCGACGACCAAGCGATCCCCAACAGCCGCGAGCGCAGCAGGGAGGTCGCACTAGCGCTGGCGCAGGCGCTGCAGCGGGATCAGCCAGGCCACCCCAACAGCAACAGACGGCAGACTATGGAGACGAAGAGTTTGAGCAGTGGGCAGACGACGGCGAGGCAGAGGGCGACGAGCAATGGAGCGATACGCATGGCGGTCACAAGTGCGTCTCCCGCCTACGAGCAATCATGTGCATCGTCGCAGTGTGTTATCTTGACTGACACGATCTGATCTCTTGGACCGATCAGCGATGCGCTGATCTCATTTGACGATGACTTCTCGCAAGCGGACTCGTACAACCACCAGCCCTACGCTCACAGCGGAGCCCATCCGCCTGGTATCACTTCTCTCTCTGTTCCTCTGTCGTACTTATAGGGTTGGCCTGAACTTCGTCACTCGCATACGCGCAGGTGTCGGACTGGCTCCGATCGGAGGCGGCTACCCCGCGCAAGGGGGAGCAGGACAGCACGGCGGATATCATCAAGCACCGCCGCCAGCCCAGCCGTACGGCTACGGCGGCCAATACGGCGAGCTGCAGTACCCATCCTACAACGACGGCGCAGGCGGACAGGCCTACGGCGGTGGCTACGCTCAGCCTGTCCCCATCGGCACCTCCTATGTCCACTCTAGCACAGGCGGACAGCCCTACGGCTCTCAGTACGGCGCGCAGGCTCCCACAGACAGCGCTGGCTACTACGGCCAGATGTACAACAACCCGCCGGCCAGCCAGACGCCGGCTGGTGCAGGCATTCCTGCTGATGGCGCCGGGTACTACGGCCAGCAGATGTACGGCCAGATGGGCGACGCAGCGACGTCGCTGTCTACCGGTGGTGACCCAGCGCCCGCGGAGACGAGGGCAGCCGACGACTTTGCGAGGAACGAGCTGCTCGCGGCCACCAAAGCGCTCGAGGACCTCGCTGTCGACCTTGCCATCGCCAGGAGCGCCACAGACGCTCAGTCCGTCGGCCCAGCGTTCGTGCACGTGACCGACTCTGCACAGGTACATCTGTTCCCACGCGCTTGCCCTCGTGGAATCTTAACTCCGACACTGACTCTGATGGTGATATGTTGTCCAGTTCATTGCCCGAGCGTGCACGGTGCTGCTCAGCGCCGCCAGTCGCGCGCAGCAGGAGAGAGGCTACGCTGGGTCGGACTCGGCCTACCACGCCGATCCCAAGTGGGCCGAGGGTTTGGTGTCGGCCGCGCGATACGTGGTGGCGTCGATCGGGCACCTGGTCTCCACCAGCAAGCAGTACGTGGCCTCCGAGGGCGGCACAGGCAACGAGCCCCTGGCCGCCAGCGCCTTTGGCGTCAACGTCTCCACCGCACAGCTCCTCGCCGCCTTCCGCGCTCGCTACACCAAAGGTACAGTCCCTGTCTCACGCACACGCACACGCACGCATTGAACTCATCTCACACGCACACGACTGCGTTACGTCAGGAAACGATCTTGGGCTGGAGGAGGCGGTGAAGAGCATCACCGCGGCAACGCAGAAGCTGGTGGAGGACGCCAAGGCCGCCCAGATGTCCACAGCACCATCAGCAGCGCACGGCGGCGGCGCTGTCCCCCACGTCGATCCGACGTCTTCCAAGTACAGCCTCACGCAGCGGCAGGTGAACGAGATCGAAGCCCAGGCTCGCATCCTCAAGCTCGAGAAGGAAGCCAATGCCGCGCGCCTTGAGCTCACCCGCCTCCGCAAGGCCGAGTACGGTAACGGACACTGAACACTCACGCGTTCAACACGTGTGGCCTGTAGCGTGGCGCAATGTTGGGCTGATCGAACCGAGACGGTATCTATTGTCCTCTTGCAACGGCGTTGCTCACACTCCTCCCTCACGAGGCAGAAGTCTTGGGCCACTGGTAGCCCGGCGTCAGGCGGAACCCGCGCGCTCGGATGAACTCGTCTGCCTCTGCAGGTCCACGCGATCCATAGGCGTAGGGGATGGGCTCGACCTTCTGGTCTTCGAGATGATGCAGGATCGGCGTGAAGATGTCCCATGCTGGTGACGAGCACACACACACACACACACACGGTAAGAAGTCAAAGTGCGCGGCCAAGGAGACGAGCGCGACGTACCGGCAGCGAGTTCGTTGTCTCCCACGAAGAGACGGTGGTCGCCTGCTCGGAGGCAACGAACACACAACGCGCATGAGGTTGATGTAGCTCATCATCAGCATCAGACTGATCTGTCGATTACGTGGCGTACGTACCCTTGATCACATCTAGTATGAGGCGCTCGTACGCGCCCGGGATCCGAGGCGACTTGCCGTCGGCCGCGAAGCGCGACTTGTACGTAAGGTCCAGCTCGGTCAGGGCGTGCTCCTCCGTCAGCCCTGCGTGCACGCAATAGCAAAGTCGCAATGGTTGAGCTGTACGGTCAGTCCAGTCGCTTTCCACCAGCTCTCAGCAGGCGAAGAGCCAAGAGCCAAGAGGGTCCACGAACCGGGCTTCTTGGTGAGCATCTTGAGGTAGACGGCTTCGTTGGGCTGCACCCGCAGCACCAGCTCGTTGGGGGGCAGGTCCTCGTCGAGGTCAAAGAGGCCCTTGAGCTTGGACGGCTTGAACTGGATGCGGACCTCTGATCATCCATTCACGACGCACACAACAGTTGTTCCACAGTTGACGTAAGCGCAGTTCTCACGGACGAGGATGAGGGAAGGCGAGGCGTACCTGACTTGTGGTCGTCGAGCGCCTTGCCGCTCTTGATGATGAACGGCGTGCCCTCCCACCTAAGGAGAGAGTCAAGACTCTGAGACCAACATTGAACTCACACTCACACGCACAGCTCTGAGGCGCACCTGTCATTGTTTACGCGTAGCTCGGTCACGGCGAAGGTGGCGGTGCGGGAATGCTTGTTGGGCACGGACGGGTCGTCGGTGTAGCCCTTCTTCTGCTCTCCCTCCTTTCCCTCCTTCTCCTTGTCCTTGTCGTCGGGGGCGGTGTACTGACCGATGAGCATGTCGTCGGGCTTGATTGGCGGAATGCTCCTCAGCACCTTGGTCTTGGCATCCCTGATCGCACACACGCACACGCACGCACGCACGCACGCAAACACACACGGCAGTCAGCGAGCTTTAGGGCCACCAAGATGATCTTCCTCAGAGGCGAAAGGCGTCTGTACTGAATGTCGGAGGCGCCAAGCGACTTGGGAGGCTCCATGGCCACCAGTGCGAGCACCTGGATCAAGTGGTTCTGCATGACGTCCCTGATGATTCCAAACTTGATCGAGTCGCCCGCCAGCATCAGCACGACGGCCTCTTCTTCATGGGCACCAGTGATCAGGACGACTAGGGTCGGTACCTCGTCAAAGTAACCGCCTCGGCCCTCAGCGCCAAAGTCCTCCTCGAGTGTGATGCGCACGTTGGCGATGTGGTCCTTGTTCCACACTGTGCAGGGAGCGTTGCAGTGTCGCAGTGAGAGAGCGTACACAGTGTTAGACTCTCACAGTGCGCGAGAAGCGATCAGGTTCCTGTCGTACGTACCGGGCTCAAAGACCTCGTTGGCAAACCGAAGCACGAGCAAGTTCTGCACCATCTCCTTGCCGAGGTAGTGATCGATCCTGTACACCTCCTCCTCTTTAAACAGCTGCGCCGTGTGTGCGTCATGTGCGTCGGGTGCATCAGATCAGAATCTGCATGTATGGTACATCACGTATGGTACGTCGTTGTTGTACGCATGCGTACGTACGTACCTTGTCCAGCTTACGGCCCAGCTCGGCCGAGGACTCGGCGTCGCGTCCAAACGGCTTCTCCAGCACGAAGCGATTCCAGCCCTTCTTGGTCAGTCCCTTCTCTGCTCCGACCACACACGACGTCACCACCATCACCGTCATCAGAGATGGCTCGCTTGCACACGACTGTTGTGAGCACGCTGTACCGCGGATGGCCCTGGCTGCGTCGGCGTAGACCGAGGGAGGAATGGCGAGGTAGAACAAGCGGTTGGCTCCATCGCCGCCCGCCTTCTCCTCGTGCTCCCGGAGCAGCTTGTCGAGATCAGCAAACGACTCGGCCTCGTCGTACTTGCCCCGGTGGTACACGCACTTGTCCAAGAACTGCACGATCATGCACGCACGCACGATCACACTGTCATGTCACTGCCATCATGAATGCGTGCATTGCAGCACGTCACACACCTCTTTGCGCTTGTCCTCCTCATCGTCGTCGACGCTGAACTTCTCGCTGACCTTCTTCTTGAACGCGGCGTCGTCGAGGTCGGAGCGAGCGTGGCCCACGATGACGAGCGACTTGGGCAGGAGGTCCTGCCTGTAGAGCGCAAAGAGGGCGGGGAACACGAGCTTCTTGGCGAGGTCCCCGGACGCGCCCAGCACCACCAGGCTCAGGTGACCGCCACTACCATCGCCTCCGTGCGCACCACCCTTGGCCTTCTTCTCGTCCTTCTTCTGCTCGTGTTGTTGGCTCATCTCTTGAGTGTGGTACCTTGAATTTGTGAGATTTGTGTGATTTGTGTGATTTCTCTGTTCTTGCTTGAGATTGACTGCAGAGGGTTTATTTGATATGCTGCTGCTGCGCAAAGCAGGAGAAGCCCCAGTGGCGCCGTGATCACGGCGAGAGAGGGAGGTTGTTGGCCGAGATCTGGAGCAGAGGTGCGACCTATTTTCATCTGTTTGTCTTCTTCTTCTTGCCCCCAAGCCCACCACAGGAAATGACAGGAAAAGTACAAAAATATTGTGTGGAAACTAAAAAATGCGAGTTATGAAGGAGCTGATTGGCCGTGCCCCCCTTTATTGGCATGTTTTTACTGACGCGCACGAAAGAGGATGGAGCAGCAGCAGGAGCTGCGGGCAGACCTGCCCGATGAACTGGTGGGGCTCATCCTGGCCTTCACCGACCCCTCTCCCCGTGACCTCTGCCGCTACGCCTCCCTCTGCAAGCGGTAACACTCCCCCCCCCAAATGCCTGCCGCAACCAGTGAGTCGTGACGCGCCTCCCCCCACTCATGTATGCCATGTGGGGGGGGGGCTGTCATCATCACCATCTTCATCATCAGGTGGCACCGGGTGGTGATGGCGGCGGACTCGCCGGGACAGACGGCGCTGGCCCTCTGGTCGCGCCTCGCGCACGACCGCTTGTGGCCCGACCCGAGCCCGACGGCCATCCGCAACGCCGAACGCTCCGGCGGACCCGATCTGTGGCGCCGCCTTCAGGCCTACCGCCGCTGGCGCGACCAGAGACGCGTCCTCGTGGAGTCTCGCGGCGGCCCTGAGGCCCTCCTGCCCTACGTACGCGTCATCTTGCTCGGCTATCGGGAGAGCGCGATCGAGTGTGTCGTGTTGTGTCTGTGGTGTGCCTGCTGACAGGCTCGACATCTTGACACACACACACACACACACACAGGATCGGTGCGAAGTGTCGAATGTGTGCGCTTCCAAGGTGGCGTTTATCAACTCTCTCCTCAACGACTCGGCGTTTGCCGAGAGCAAGAGCCAAGCCGCCCGGCAGGAGCCCCTGTGTACGAACAGAACTCAGTTTGACCATGGCGCCCGACGCTGCTCCAAGCGCCTCTCCATGTGCTTACCTCGTCCCTTCGTTCTTGTGCGTGCGTGCGTGCGTGCGTGCGTGCGTGCGTGCGTGCGTGCGTGCGGCGCGTGGCGCGTGGATGATGATGCCTGCTCGTTGCCAGACATCAAATATGCGATGACCAAGCACGGGCTCAACGCAAGGCAGCTGGTGCGCGACTACGTCAACAGCTACACGCTCATCGACAACCTCGCGGTGTGCCAAGACGAAGCGAGCGGAGAGTGGCGTATCTACGACATTGATCTATCCGACGACGAGCTCGCGGTGGCCCAAGCGGAACACCAACGTCAGCTGCTAGAGGGCAACGCTCCCCCAGAATCCAACTCAGCCGAGCGCGCCAAGCTGCTCCACGCCTTTGAGAGCTGTACCAGGGTACGTTCTACCTACCAGCTGAGTGCGCGCTTGTTTGCGGTCATGCGTGTGGTCGCTGAGCTCACTCTCGACACGCAACCACTCCATCAGACGCAAGAGATGCATCCTCACCACGAAAGCGGGCGGGTGTTTGGACTTAACGATCGCAACATCTGCGTGATGGATGCGCGTCAGGGCCAGATTCTCGGTGAGCTCTCCGCACTGTTTGTCTGTCTGTGCGCGCGTGTGTGCGTGTGTGTGTGTGTGTATGTGTGGTGTGTGTATGTTGTGCTGACGTGATCCTGTCATTCGTTCGCGTTGCTGCAACACGCCCAGGCGAAGCGCTGCTACCAGAGGGCGAGTACCAAGAGATGGAGATGCTGAGAATAGACGGCAACCTGTTGGCATTCAAGGCAGTGCACTCCGGCAGTACGCGCATACATTCATTTACGCGCGCAGTGTACTGCTTCGTGTGCTCACGTAACGTGGCGCAGAGTGCGTGGTCGAGGTGTGGGACATCAGGGAGCCGTCGATAGCGCCCATCTATCACCCGCGACTTGTGAACTCGTTGACCACAAGTCTGCGCATGCACATGCACAGAGTACGCCTTCTCTCTCTCTCACTCTAAATCCACGAGCGCGCCAGCATTGTGTCTGACCGTGTCGTACGGGAGAACAACAGAGGAAAGAGCTGTGGATTGGAGCCCTCGATTCAGCGAGCAACGACGTCTCGGTCTTCATGTACGACATGCGAAGCCCGGATCCCGTCTGCAACGTACCTACTCATCCCTCCCATCGACCATCACTCCTAGAGCGCTCGGGGCCTAACTCGCCGCACAGATCGACTCGGTGGCTGATGACGGCTTGTTTGTCAACGATGAGTTTGTAGCATTCGGAAACTGTACGTGGGCTGTGTGGACTATATCCATGTGAATGCGCGTCTGATGCATAGAGAGCTCTGTATGTTGTGGGTTTGTCGTGTCGCGTTGCTAGCGAATCGGGTGCAGGTGTTTGACAGACGGAACCTCAGCACCCCCGTCCGTACGCCGCACCCTCCAAAGGAGCGCGCACGCACGCACGCCCAGCGCTGAAACTGTGTTTGTGTCTGCCTTCACACAGTGACGCACGAGCAACACTCGTACCTGGTGACCGACGTGGCACTTACCAGCGACCACAAGAAGGTCGTGTCTTGTGCATGGGACGGACGTCTGATTGTCACCGGTGCGTCACCGTACTGCAACGCACACGAGCGTTGGGTTTCGTGGTGATGATGATCTCCTCGTCTCACGCTCACGTGATGAATGCGGGGCGGATGGCCGTGCCGCTCCAGACATTGGCACGGGAGAGAGCAGGTCGCTGAACCTGTCGGCCAAGCTGGGGCAGATGCAGCTGATCACGGATAGGATCGTGGCAGTGACGGACGTGATGAGCGTGGTGTCGTTTGTCGATCTCGACACCATGGAGCTTCTGCGCGCCTACGAGGTACCCATATCGCACGCATCAAGCACTCGGCTGCGCTCTCACTATCTTATCTTCATCACACTCACCATCATCACCGTCATCGTCGCCGTCACACAGGTGACGAGCAACGGGTGCGGCAACAACTGCACGTTCGTGATTAACGAGACCAAGCTAGGCGCCGGCATGGGCAACGGACCTGTGGCCGGTCACTTTACCGTGTTCGACCTGGCCCTCGACACAGGCGAGCCCGACCCGAGCGAATGAACACATTCAGCTTCGCTCCCTCTCGCTTTCGCACAACAGCTTTCACAAGTTGGGCGTAGATGTCCACAAAACCTTTGTTGCTGTTGCGAAATAACGCAAATATTTTCGTTTTGCGCACTGCTCAGGCCGTTGTGGTCAAGGAATTTAAAATATTGCCCGTTTTCTGCGACAAAGACGCTAGCCCAAAGAAATACATAAAGAAGAGGATGTCGCAAAGGACAAGGACAATGGAGGAACTCATGCCAGAGCTGGTGGCGCTGGTGCTCGATCAAGTTGACAGCCTCGACATCGCCGCGTGCCGCTTCGTGTGCGCCACCTGGATGCGCGCCAGCCGGCGACGAAAGGCCGACGAGCAGAACTTCAGCATGCGTGTGGCAGCAAACGGCTGGCTTGGTGTGCTCCAGTGGGCTCGCACCAACGGCTGTCCTTGGGACCAGTGGACGTGTGCGTTTGCAGCCAGACAAGGCCATCTTGGCATGCTCCGGTGGGCTCGCACCAACGGCTGTCCATGGGGCAAGTGGACGTGTGCGTATGCGGCCAAGGGAGGCCAGCTTGAGGCGCTGCAGTGGGCGCGGGACAACGGCTGCCCATGGGACGAGTCGACCTGCACTCATGCAGCTGCGGGAGGCCATCTCGAGGTGCTGCAGTGGGCTCGTGCCAACGGCTGTCCCTGGGACGAGATGACCTGTGCCTATGCTGCTCGGGGCGGCCACGTCGAGGTACTCAAGTGGGCACGCGCCAACGGATGTCCATGGACCGCCATGGCCTGTGCGAGTGCAGCCTGGGGAGGACATCTCGAGGTGCTCCAGTGGGCGCGGGCAAACGGCTGTCCGTGGGACATGTCAACCTGTGCCAAGGCAGCCGAGGGAGGCCATCTCAAGGTGCTCGAGTGGGCGCGCTCCAACGGCTGCCCGTGGGATGTGTAAGGCAGCCATGAATGTGCATCATTGCAGACTCATCTTGATTAGCATTGCCATGCTGTCATCAGAGAGACAACGCACCAAGTTGGCTGTGCGCTCGAGCAGGAGGGTCAGGTCTGGAAGAGGGTGAGGGTGGCCGAGCGATGTTCCTCCATGTGGATGTCGTGCCGCACTCGACGCTTGCTGCGGTCGCGGAGGAAGAGCTCAAAGTAGCGCGAGCGCGGCTGCGGGTCGTGCTTGGCGATGCTGGGTACGTCGCGCGCCAACAGCTGTCGCCAGAACACGTCGTCTCGGAGCACTTCCTCGAACAGGCGACACACCTGGGTGCGTGTGTTCGTGTAAGACAAGAGAGCTCGCCAAGGAGCGGAGGAGCGCGCACCATCATGACACGGCCAAGGGACACGGTGTCGAGCTTGCTGAAGATCAGGCAGAGCAGCTCGTGAGGCAGCACCGCAAAGAAGTTCACGTTGGAGAAGACCGGATCGTATTCGCGCTTCGCGGCGAGCAGCTTGCGCAGGTGATAGTTGGGCGTGAGCGTCTTGTGATCAAGTCTCTGGCCTGCGCGTGCAATGTGTGCGAGCGAGTTGTGAGGCCAAGCAGAGCAGGAGGAGGCCTGCTAATAGGCAAGAAGGTCAAACCTGTGAGCGGCGATCGATGGTGCCCTTTGAGGTAGAGCTTGATGGCCTGCCGTTCGTAGGTGTGGCCGTCGGCGCAGAACACGGGGTCCTTGAAGATGCCGCGCGTGAGCGGGCACAGGAAGTGCAGCATCTCCCGTCGGTTACGCACATCGCTGAGGGGTCTGGCGGGCGACAGCAGCGCCAGCGGCGTAGGGAAGTAGGGCTTAGGCGATCGGCCGTCGTGCTCCTCCTTACGCGCCAGCTCCACACGATTGTCCGAGGGCGACTGCCAGCTGAACGCCGACAGCGGCCCGCCGGGCGTGGTGGGCTGCTTCGGCTTCCGGTTCTCCGTTTCTCGATCGGTGCGGGTGGAGTCAATGTCGTCGTTCCCGTGCTCCTCGCCATCACTGTCGTCGAGCAGCTTCTCTTTACCCTTGCCCGCGGCTCCCTGCTGTTCGTGACGGTCCCCTACCAAGGCGCTCATCCGCTCGAGCTCCGATTGCAGGTGCCGAATGAACTGAGCCTGTTTGTACCAGAGAGAGAGAGAGAGAGGCAAGGCCACAATGAGGAGTCGCGCTCGCAACTGTGCAGATCAAGAGAGGGGCCACGTCTCTTCGTTTTGTACCTGCTCTTCGTTCTTATGCTCCGATACCTTGAGCAGAGCTTCCAACACCTCCACCGAGCGATGCTGGTTCATCACCGGTTTGTTCTTGATCTTGCTCGCCCTGAGCACAGAGAGAGAGAGAGGAGCCGTGTGAGAATGGATGAGGCAGCTGCGGCCAAAGACACGACGCTGGGCCGGGCTGGGCTACCTGAAGCCAAAACGAAGAGTGGAGAGCGTCTCGAGGGCGTTGTAGCTGTTCGGCGAGCAGTTGACGATGAGAGTCGTTCGCGCGTTGCCGCCCAGACTGGAGGATTGAACATACATGTCAGAGCTGCGCAATCAGACGAAAGCGTACGCTCGTCGAGCGCTCGAGCAAAGAGAAAGGAGGATGTATCACTAGTGAACGAACCTGTTCTTGAGCAATCGCGTGAGCTTGCTGTTACGATAGGGCACATGCCTCTTCTCACCCCCGCTCAGCGCGGAGATGACGTTGCCGAGAGCCAGCAGCGACTGATTGATCTTCTTGGCCTCGTCCAGGCGTAGTCCCTCCGCACCTGGGAGTCCAGAGTTGGTCAGTTTCGCGATGCGTTCAGCCATGACTATGCCGCACGAGTGTGTGCGACGAGGATGAGAGGAGTGTACCGGTCTTGTCGGCCTTCTCAGAGCCAGCCAGATCGACGAGATACAGCTGCGCCTTCTGCGTGACATCGTTGATCGAGTCGCTCTTGGTGATGGTGATGAGGAATATGGCGTGTCCGCGCGAGCTCTCGTCGTTGGACTTGGTGAAGGCCACCATGCGGTTGCGCGCACCGCGCTGCATGGTCGCGATGATCTCGTTGCTCGACAGCATGGTCAGCACTTCGGCGCCATTGACGACCACGCCGCCGCCCGGCTCATCGAGAATCTCCAGGCGCCTCTCGGGGGCTGTACACGACCACTCCAGATCAGCACCCGATCAACATTCGTTCACACATGGGACGGCAACGCCGCACACGAAGTGACTCGTACCAAGCAGGTCCCTAGCCTTCTCCATGTAGATCTCGAGATAGGACGCGCACACGTCGATTTGGACGTGTGATGGAGCCTGGGCCACCTGATAAAAGATCTCCTCCATCACCCGTGGGATGATCCCCTTCATACCCTGATCGTAGCCCATCTCATGCAGCTTGGGGTCGTCAAAGCCCGGACCCTGGTTTAACCACATCAACAACGCACACGATCCCCACGCACACGAAGGAAGAGAGAGAGAGGACAACGATCAGAGAGAGATCAACGTAACGACGTCGGGCAAACGAACGGGAGAATGTCCTCCTCATACCTGCATTGTGTACGTCTTGCCGGCGCCCGTTTGGCCATACGCAATGATCGCCGCGCTGAATCCGTTCAACACGTCTGTACACGGCCGCGCGTGTTAAGTGTTGCACGCACGTTGATCACACAAAGAGAGAGAGAGAAGAGTGCGAGGCGCCTGTACCCTCCACCATAGGCCGCGCGGTGTACTCGTAGACCTCGTCCTGCGGCGCGTGCTCGTCGAACGCTCGATTGAAGGTGAAGGTCTGCGTTTTCCCGTTATCTGGCTGTTGTGCGTAACGCCATGCAACGATTGTCACGAGTCATGAGGCTCTCTACATTGTGCGTTGGTGCGTGTGCGTGTGT